>JAAAKL020007095.1:0-17251 GCA_010016065.2 Carybdea cf. marsupialis auct. non (Linnaeus, 1758) | reverse complement strand
CGAGGCATAAACCGTTAGTGCAGATGTCAATCGTTTCATTCAGCGGAATGTTTGTGAATAAAGAAGTCACATCGAAGTTAATAATAGTTTAAACACATACTCATGATAAATCTAAACAGTACAAAGTAGAAGTAACATAGGATATAGTAACACAAATGTAAGAAACAGATCTAGAAAATAAGTCTTAACTTACTTTGCTAAACTTTGGCCCAGGGCTCTTTCACTTCGTTGACTCACTCACACTACAGTTCTGTTTCCTTCATGACAGCCCCGCCTAGATCTACCTAAGTAATTGCGTAATCTATTGTATATGTAAATATCCATAAGACGAATGCGAGGCTACAGAACCTACAGACACACACCAATACTTACACTAGTTACCCCTTTCGTACTAAGAGGGCAATTCCGTATAGCCAAGGCCTTCGCATTCGGTGAGGTTGCTAGGTCTTCGATGTGCCTATTTGAACAGAGACGTAAGGAACTTGAGGGATGGTTGTTGGCAAGATAGATAGTCACGGAACGATTGGCACGAGCAACAACTGTAGATCCAGCATTGAGTGGCACAGATAGTACGATTGTGTCGGATAATTATAATAGCATTGAATGTGACGATTAGCTTAAGAAGGTATTTTCTTCAGAGCTTCAGAGTATAGTCGCGGAGGGTAATTTTAATTTGGAAAAAGCTGGAAAGGTAAGTGAATGGTCTAAGCAGTGTTAACTATTAGCTGACCCGTATTATTAGAACGTTCACATTTTTATAACCATAACTCAAAACCCAAGAAGAAAATACTACATGTTACGTGCGTAAGTAAAAGTTACCCGATTTTTCGTACTAATTTTTACGCAGTGAAGGAAATTAGTACGTACACGCTTAATGATAGGAATTAAGCTTTTGAGGGCCTATAATTCATGCCGAGTTGATAGTTATTTATATCTGTATTGATCATAATTGAAGTTTATGATTAACTAAGTACTTTTAAGAAAAATAAGTACCCTAAAAGGTCAAGTATTGGTTATGGAGCATGAACTTGAAAGTTGGTGTTGCGATTGCATGATAACTGTTGATTCTCTTCGTCAAATAACTGTTGGATTACTTGATACTTTTATTGGCTACATGAACAGTAAAGTTTATTTATTCCCAATTGTTTATTCCTCAGAAGGGGGTCCACAGAGGGCACGATTACTGTAATGCAACTGTGAAATGAATACGGGAATACGTTTTTTGCACTGCAAAAGCATCCCGGCTTTCTTTGTTGTAGATTCGACAATAGCTTGTGTGGGACATTAGTAGACCTCTTAAGTTATCCAACTAGAGGAGTTAAACAGTGGCAAGTGTGGTAGGAGTGGATAAATAAATTGTTCTTGCATGCGCCAGGTTATTTCTTGACCTCATAAGGTATCCACAGTATACTGTCAGCGTGTTATGAAGAATAAATTTTTTGACTGCAATAACAATGGTGCTTGTCCTTCTGTGGACATAATGTTTGACTGGAGTGACTGATATTGATTTGACCTGGTGATAAAATTCGGATGAAATTTAGCAAAATACCCCTGTAAAATAAGGGAAACGCCCTAAAAAGCGCCTGCAAAACTCTGAAAATCATATTGAGTTTTTGATGTCCGCCTTATTGTCGTTGCGTATTTGCTCTGTTTCATCTACATTCTACATTTCGACGACGAAATCCCTTAGTGATTACAACCTGTTTAGTTAGGTTGTGATTACTAAAGGATTGCGTGATGGAAATGTTCCAGGGAGCATTTCGAAGTTCGATTTTGTATCCGTGCCCTTGGTCAGTTTAAGCAATTTCTAGTTGACCTGATGAAATCTGAGCAAGACGAAACTTTATCTATATTTAAAATTTGCATTTTCTGATATTTCTCTTCAGCGGGTGGTACTGGTGGATTCCACTTGGAGCTAAGAATTGCTGGACCCAAGAGCAGACAGAAACATTAAAAGGTCAAATTTTCCTTTGTTATAATAGCGTTTCTTGAAACAAGCCATCCATTTTATTCTGTTTATCAAGATGTTTATCACTTCATATTTTCCCGTTTCAGGTAAGATGAAGGATACGTCTATGAAAGATTCCGAATCCCTTGAAGCAATGTGGCTGCCTATTGATGATATCAAAAACAGAAAGGTGAAACTTAGAGCAAATGATGCTGTCAAGTTGGTTGAATTGGGAGAGAAGTGGTACAAGTCGAACAAAAACCAGCCTAAATTTTACTCCTTGCCTACCCCAACTCGGCATGTCACATGTTCACTGCGAATCTTTTTAATACAGAGAGCAAATGACATGACAAGCGTGTTCGTCACTAGCAATTCAGACCAAACAGTGCGAGCTCTACCAGCTGGTGGGTTTTTAAACTTTGTATGGTATGTGTTTTCATGCTTGTATGATCTGGTTTTAATACTCCTGGCCAGTTTTAAATTCAGATTTATCTGCAAATTGATGCCTGTGACATGGTTTAAAGAATTTTCTTCCACTCATAACCAAGCCGCTCAAAAATATTTGATTTGCTGTACTGCATTAAATAATTAACTACAAGACTAGATAGTAACGCTTAGGCTTACTTTAGACGTCGCGATTTTGTCGGATTAAATTCAATATAATTGAATCAAACACAAATATAACAAAAATGTGACAAGAATTTCAGTTGCTGATCTAAGATACATCCATGTCCAAAGTAATAATTTATCTCGAGCCAAATTAATTTTAAATCCATTACAAATCCATGACAAATCCGTCATCTGAAGGCAGATGTTGGTTTGTGTTAAACTTGAGTCAAACCTATGATGATCTTTTCAATCATCTAACACAAGTTCGAGTGACGTTAGGCAATGGATTCCTCCTTGATTGATGTTGAGTTAAAGTATACTGCAATCTTAACTGATCAGTATCATTGACTGCACATGCGCCTCTTATCAAGCGCACCAAGTTATCTAATTCCCACATTTAGTCTTGTTGCGTTGAAGTTTCATGGGTGTTATCAGTGGCAGCAATGGCACTCTCAGGTACCGCATTGTTTGTGAAATAAATCACGGGAGACTTTCGTTTAAGAAAGGAACATGACTGAGTTGTCATGATTATGACTTTGATGCAACTGGGCTATATCCAACGAAAACTAAATCTACTTGAATTTTTGTCACACATCTGCTGGATTTATCGTAGATCTGGTATGTCTCTGGGATAAAAATTGTACTTAATATCATGGTCTTGACATGACCCAATTACGCTGGGGGGGGGGGGGGGTCAGACAACGTCTCCAGACAACTAGCCAGGCGAGGGGAGCCAGACAGTTTACGTTCTAGGCAACCTCCGGCGATAAAATAGCAATGACCCATAAAGGCAGAAACATCGGAAGAGTGCTAACCCAAGAGGCCTACGATATGGCCCCACATTCCTGGTACTTGAAAACAGGGAAATCTTAACGTCAAATAGAGAAACTTTAGGAGAAGTACGAATTCGTAGAGATATCTCCCAAGGAGACACTATTGTCTTTGTGGTTGGGCATCGTTCTTATTCCTCAGTAATTGATATTACGTGATGCAGGTTATGATTAGCGAATGGACAAGAATGGCCCAAAGATCAGTCATCTTCTCTTCATGGACGAGCTGAATGCGTTTGCCAACACTGTCTATATCTTTTCACAGGATATTGGAATGAAATTTGGCATGGATAAATGCAACTTTGCTGTTATGAAAAGAGGAAAGTTTATCAAATCTGATCGGATCTCTCAACCGAATGGAGAAGTAATGAAACAAATTGACCACGATAGTTACAGATACCTAGCTATAGTTCAAGGTGATAAAATCAAGCACAAGGAAATGAAAGATGAAATCGATATTGAATATTTTCGTAGAGTAAAGAAGCTTGCAAAATCAAAACTCTATGCTGGAAGTATCATCACTGGCGTTGACGCTTGGGCAGTTGGGGTGCTTAGGTATAGTTCGGGTATCCTAGTTTGGACTCAGAAAGGTTTGAAGAAACTAGATGTTAAAACCCGTAAGATCCTTACCACAAATGGAATGCACCATCCACGATCAAATGTCAACAGGTCATACCTAAAACGCAAGGAGGGAGGAAGAAGTCTTTTAAATTTCGAGGTATGTGTTAGGGCTGAGGAGAAAGCCTTCATGAATATCGTGATAGCAGTGAAGAACAAATGCTCAAGGCAGCTCTAAAAACTAGTGGGCCCAAAGAAAAAATCAAATAAATTTACGTGAAGATTGGATGTCAGAACTGAAGGGGATAAAACTACATGGAAAGTTGCTCAATAGTATTCAAGACGTAGCAAATGAAAGGTCGTGGGAATGACAACGCTTGGGATATGTAAAGAAAAGTACAGAGGCGTTCATAAGTTCTGCGCTGGATCAAGCCCTACGCATGAACTGGATCAGAAGCAGAATTGATGATGAAGACAAGTCCACAATGCACCTTTTATGCGGTTGTGGTATTCTGGCACAGAGGCAGTACAAGCTCCGACATGACCTTGGTGGATGCCGCGTTCACTGGGAGTTGTGCAAAAAGTACGATGTTCCATATGGCGAGAAGTGGTTTGATCATGCCCCGGGAGGCAATGTCTCATCAAAAGATGGAGCAGTTGTCATCACTTGAGACCTGACTACAGAAACTAGGGAAAAGGTCAAGTATGATTAAGCTGACATTATCATGAAGATTGAAAATTCAAAGGAATGGATACTTGTAGACTAGGCTATCCCGATGGATCATCGAGTGACGGTCAAAGAGAAGGAAAATAATAAAATTTGTTTAGACTTGGCAGCTGAAATCAGACAAACATATCGCATCAAAGTAAACGTCATCCCTATTGTCATTGGTGCTTGGGTACAATTTCCAAAAATCTAGAAGGCTATGTGAAACAGCTTTGTATTCCTGACATGATGGGTGTTGTTCAAATATCGACACTGATTTGCTCTGGATAGATCTTACGAAATGCTCTCAAAAGGGTAGGGTCATACTTGTGGCATGAAGTGCTTCTCTTAGTAGTGTTGCTAGTTGAATGAGTTTCAACTAAAAAATTATTAACATACATGTACTGATCTCGGTTAACATGTGGTCTATTTGTGTTGTGTTGTTTTTAGCTTTTCTCTTATCTTGTCAAATATTCTTCTTTGCTCCTTTGGTACAGTTTCCTCATTACTATCAAATACTTCAATTTTTGTGCCCATAGCACTCGTATCATCCGTATCCATTGTGGTCTCCGGGTCCAAGTTCCCTTCTGTTACCTTCGCCTTCATTACCTTCTTTAGTTTCGTCACTAATCACTACTTCTTCATTAACCACCTATTTATTTTTTCATTCTTACTTGATCACATAGGCGTTGTTCTATAAGCCATGATTCTTCGCCTGTATCCTCTGATAGGGCGTCTATCCACAGCAATTGGGTTACTGAGACAGGAACGTTCCATTACGAAAACATTTACTACCTTACTCCACCTTTGTCTTGCATGTTTGTTAGCAGTCTCTTGATGACGACCACCTCCCCCTGCTGCTCAACGGGACACCTGCCAGACGAGATACCTTCACCATTAGCTTCAGTGGCATTCACGCCGTTGTTAGAAGTACCTGTTCTTGTCATTTTTCACTCATAAGAAGTTATTGAATTTTATGGTTACACCGTCACTGGTGTTTTATCAAGACACCATCTCAAGAAGAACCAGTACTTAATTTCCAAAATATTGCATATATCCCCACTTAAATTGCTTCCGATAAGGATTCCGATAAGAATCATTGTCATATTGACCTCTTTGATACTGCCACGGAAAGCGGAAAAATCGAAACAAAAAGACCAAATACCTATATATTTGTTTAAGAAAAACACTTTTTGACTTACGTCTACATGTTTCTTAACTTTGAATCTAATGTTATCAAAGACAGTACACGGTACGAAAGAGCTAGTAGGGTTTTTTTATTTGATTTCTTCAGGAGTTACGAAATTTGATATCTCCCCATAGTGATTTATCCTGTACCTTTATATTTCTAGTGATGCTGGATAATATCTCGTCAAGGTTTGGAGTGGAGACAACATTACATTCCACGCTTTTGGAATCTGGCTTCTATGGAAACGCCAGTATTCTTGGAGTACTCTCAGTTGAACATTGCCCATCAGAAGGTGAATTCTTTGAGGGTATTTGCTTCAATATTGCCTGCGAAGCTGATGCAGGATCCGAGAAGAGTTATCACGAAAGCAAAGGCATATTTCTTCCGATTGAGGAAACTGGTGAAGAGCTTCACGAGATACTTCGTGCAAAAGCATGCGTCAATTTACTGTTTACCTAAGTTGTCGAGTTTTAGAAATAACACAAGTTTTGGGTTCCCAAAAGGTCAATTTTACTAGGTCCATTTGATTTTCTGGAACATAACGACTCGGTCGTGGCCGACTCTAACGCGAACCTAACCTTAGTTCCAGGTTTCTGTAATGAGAGATTGAGACACGAATTCGCGTTGCATTCTTTCATCTTAGGTGTCGATACCTATTTTTTTGGCCCAGGGTGACTTTCTTGCAAAGAAGTTGTAATTTTTACTCACAGGGGGTCTTTCAACTTATTTACACAAGCTTATTACCAAAGATAAAGTCGAAATATTACCGGTTATCGGCAATTTTCATATGTCCCGATATGCAGTTTTTGGTGTAGAAAATGTGTTCTTGCATGTCAGCATGATAGAAAAGCATTGGGAAAGGAAATGTATAATTGTTCTTTCTTATCCGGACGATTAAAGCAACCTAACGTATACACTAATTTGACTCATTGACCTGTTGCACAGCTTGCTTTAGTAGTAGCATTGTTGAACATAACATGAAAACTGGAATGCAGGTGAGCGCTGTACTTTTGTATAATTGAAAGAGCGTGCTCTAAACAATATGTGAATTATCACTTTAATGTATATGTTTTGGTTTGGTTCGTTATCAATTAGCCTGCAGGTCACAAAAGACGATCTATCTAGTTTCAGTTGATTGAATGTCGATCAAAAGCCTCGACATCACAAGTCTCGTGACCTGTAAACGAATAAGTATCGCGAACATTGTAGTAGATACTATGGAGAGGAAAACTTGGGATAACTGTAAAAGCACAATTTTTTCTCGTTCAAAAGGCGATCTTTACTTAAGTCAGCGTACCATTTACTATCGATCTGATCATAATGCCCTGCTGCAGGCTCTAGCACTTCGTTAGGTAGTTGTAAACTGATCTTAACAAAACGATTGCATGCAGGTTTTAATCCTATTATTTTATGGGTAGTGCAGACTATTAGAAACACTGTCACGAAACACGTACGATTCTTCGAGGATTCAACGATTGAAATATTTCTTGTTAAAGTAAAACCCAACATATGGTTTTAGTTTGCAATATGGCTTCTACAGCCTCCACAATTTCTCGAACCTCTTGAAGCGTCCACTTTAATTAGTATTTATTTAAGGACGATTTGTGACTGAGCCACAAAATGTGTATATAATTTTATAACTCGTTCTCCCATACGGAGTTATAATAATTACTGCTTCTGATACTGTAGACATATAAATATGAAGCAGAGAGTGTTAACAATAGGGAATCCTTGACAACTAAGTCTGAAAAGGTTTTATGCTTCAGTTGGAAAATACACAAATGTAAAGCCAGTTTTTATCTAGAAAGAAAATAGATCCTGCATTTTTGGTGCTTCTTCTTACTAATTGTCTATAGTAGGACATATTTCAAAATTGGTTAAGAATTAACTGAAATTGGTATAAATAATGCGATAAGGATGCTAAAACCTAATTTCGACATGTTATTGGAAAAAAATAATTATCTTTCCATCTTTTCTACAAAGACACTGAGTAACTCGATTAGAAGAAGATTTAAAGGCAAAATTTTAGTTTATGAAATACTTTCACGAGTAAAAGCAACAAATACCGAAGATTTTCTATCTATTACCAAATGTCAATGACAAAAATTTCCTTTAGAAGAGAGGTTATGAGGGCAAACTCAGATCGTACCTTGAATATCTAAGTAATGGAAAACTCACGTTTGAGAACGGACAATAATGGAAAACTTGCCTTTTTGTAGCTTGGGATTTTAATAGTTAGCTGTGTCACTTGTATGTCCTTCAGTAACCAAATTTAAGCTAAATTCTCGCCCTTCCATGTGATTTACATTCTCTTCCTTCTAAAGACTATGATTTTCTCAACGTAGCAAAATATCAAGACGGAAAATGGCATCCACTAACACCAAATGCAATTCAGACCAGGGTTGATTTGTAATTTGTGATTGATAGTGACAAAATGTTTGGAAAGTGTGGTAGACGTTACCTGGAAGACTGGTTTCTAGCGCGTGAACCGTCCGCCCCATAAAAAATAGACTCGTATTCGTTTCCAGAAAAAAAGAACTACCATGGGAAGGAAGCGGTTTAGTAATTTGACACTTACAAAAGCTGAGAAGCAAGGAAATTGCAGACTTGGGAACTAGAGAAGCAGCTTCAGGAAGTCATTTATTTTGACTCTTTCACTGTATACTTAGATCAAATCTAAAAGAACTACTGAAAACAAATAAAGCAACCGTAGGGACCAGCGTACACATTTGGGAGATCAGCGAAAGGTGCTGACTTGAAAACTTATACACACATTCACGGCTTAAGAGGATGTGTTAAGCGGTAGACGAACCTCATTTCGTCGCGCGTTCTGTTGCCTTCCTGCATATCCGGATTTGTCCTGTTCGATGACCACACTCAAATGGTGCTGCCGTATCCTTTGGCCTAGTACTTGAGACGTCCGCCAAACATACCGTGATCCGCAGCAGCATTTAATTTGATACACTACGCTCCTCTTTTTCAAGATTGGCAGGACGCCTTTCTACACTGGAGAGAAAAGTTCCTTGCTTGTCAAGATTAAGCGGGCGCCACAAGCTGGTCTCGATTGACGCAGTCGTTCTGTAATCTTCATGGAAAACGCCTCTGTTTATTTCCCAATACAAAGTAAACGTAGATAAACGAGGCACGTCTGTGGTCCAAACTTCGGCAAGGAAGAAAACTGAGGTTGTTGAATCCCGATACATCTCTTTATGACTTGTTAGAGATATCCGTTGTCAGTTAACAACTTTATTATGTGGTCAAGCTCGGTTCGGAGAGTTGATGTGTTGATAGGGGCGAACGGAAACCATTTGATTCAAGGTCCTGAAATGGTAGGCTTCCTGTAAAAACTTGTACTGAAAGAATACCCGTTCCTACTTACCAGAACATCTAGAAAGGACAGTTGATCAGGAGAAGTAAAACCAGTACAATCAAAGTGATCAGAGGTTTTAAGATCAGTTGTGCAATGCTAAGGTATTAACAAAGGAAGGTCTAAAACAGGTGGTCGCTTTAAAGGACTGATTTTTCTAAGATTTTGCTTAAGTTTAATCATAATTTCATTCTACCTTTTTCAGAACACCCAAAACTCCTCTGCTCAAAAGCAAGACATAATCTTCTGAGTTCTTTCAGTTGTTATCATTAGTCTTCGGCTGTTTCAGTTTATGCCAGTAGCAGGATATGCTGCATGACGTACTTCACATTTCAGTGACGTGCTCTTCTGTGCTTAATGGTAGGGGATCAAATTGCCTTTTCATACGGTCCGAATTTCATCCAATCAGCTTTCATCACCACCCTCTATTTTTAGGAACAATGGTGCATCGCCTACTTTATATATCACTCTCTTTCTCATGAAAGGTATTGGTTTTCTATTACGGTAGTGAATATTTCGCTGTCCAAAGCATTTTCTTGCAAACATAGGATTTGAAAACACCAAGAAATCTGGTTGTGTTTCAATTTTGTCTCAGTGAATTAAAATAATAAAATATAATGAAATTGATTTAGTTAGCAGATTTTGCATTTTTCAATTGTAAAAAAGGCTTTTTCTAAGAGGTATGTGAAATTCTGGGAAAATGGGAACTTCACTATCGCTTTAGTCAAGCGCAATCAACATGCCCTTGATTCAGTGTTTTGAACGTGCTAAAAGTACTCTTAAGGCATTCTAACATATAATTTTTAGTTTACAGGGGGCACGTAAGTAATTTCAGTTATTTTGCAAATGCTACCTTTGGTTCCATTTTCTCTTGATATTTCGTGACCGTCGTCAACTGTTTCAAGAATCAAGTGCTAGGTCGTCCTACTTTATGTAAATACAGTATAATAATGGCATGTGCCAATTGTGTTGGTTCATAGTTGACAAGGGCAAAAAGTTCGAAAATGTCTGAAAAAATGCCGGTGTGAGCCCGTTTTCACAGCGTTTTCACACGTTTTCATACTCAACATGCTCGCTATAAGCATAGGAAGGCAACCTTTTCCATTTACAACTAATACTTTTGCAAGATAATGAATGACTCAGAAGTAAAATTATCGAAGAAAACACATCTATATAAATCTACACTTTTGGACTGCTATTTTTGAAAGGGAATGGTAAGGAAAGGTTCTTCAAAAATTTGAATTTTCAAAATAAGATTTTCTTATGTCAAAAAGATGAAAAGTATAAGTCAGAAAGTACTTTAGAATATCGCTGGAGGAATTTACGCCAAGGAATCTTCTTGAAGGGT
Source organism: Carybdea cf. marsupialis auct. non (Linnaeus, 1758) (assembly GCA_010016065.2). Classification (NCBI taxonomy): domain Eukaryota; kingdom Metazoa; phylum Cnidaria; class Cubozoa; order Carybdeida; family Carybdeidae; genus Carybdea; species Carybdea cf. marsupialis auct. non (Linnaeus, 1758). The sequence continues at coordinate 6,696 of JAAAKL020007095.1, read as the reverse complement.
CGAAAGGCCTCCTCCTCCCAATTTGTAGAATTGGGGTTAAGAAAGAATTGTATAATGCTAACCCATCCTGGTATTTGACAAGCCTTAGGCGGTGTTTACATGAGTTCGAGACGAAATCTTGGCTCGAGCTGAAATTGTTTTGTTTTTACATGAGTCCTTTTCATCTCAGCACGAGATGGAATTCACGCAATCGACGGGTTTGTTTGTTCAGTAGTTTTGGATGAAGCTCCTAGTGGAAAAGAGATTTGACTTTGCTTGTGATTGTGTTTTCTTGCGCTATGCAGCGACTTTCAAAGACCAGGTATCACTTCTCGTCGCAGTGTTGGGAAATCCACAACTCTATCAGTTTACTTTTCCATGCTCTTTTTTAAAATTCAAGAGCTTCATAAAAATGAAGAAATGTTGCGAGCAGCCGTTTTTGAGCGAAACCATGCAATTGAAAAATACAGACTATGGAAACAACGGTATAACCATTTTGGCAAGAGAAAATATTGGAAAAGACCTGTTCGATCTGGCGGGTGGTGGGGAAAATGTGTAGTGGGAGTTGCCATTGTGAGAATGGGAAAAAGGTTTTCGAATGCAGAAATGCGATTTTCTTGAGTTTGTTGAAATCTTACTGCCAATATTACACTTTGATCCAGAAGCTATCCGAGATGACTACTTGTCACATGAAAAAGGGGTGGAAATGGCACTGTATTATCTGTCAGATTTGAGAAATTTCAAAATGACTTGCAATTTCTTTGTTGTATCACCTGCAGTTCTGTCCACAAATTTGCGTGAAGTATGCGAGGCAATAGTATTGCTCTTGGAACCAAAACTTTACAAACTTCCGTCGACCTCAGATGAAGTTCGTCACGTTCTGGACGTTATGGTGACCCTCAGAACATGATAATCCATCATGTCTATTGAGAATTTACTCCTCCTCTTCCTTCAATCAAAGCTTTTTGAGTAGGCACAGCTGCTCGAGATCATGGAGATTTGGACAAACTTCAGCAAATTATTGGAAGGGATAGATGCCCACTCTGTTCTACCGTTCCTTGAGAAAATATAGAAAATTTACCTCGAAAGATCCATATTCTCAGTTTTTGCATCCATCACTTGACCAATCAATCCAAAACCAAGACCCGCAAGAATGAACGAATTCTGTTCTTTCCTTTTTCATATGGGTCAAATTGATGACTGCATCTCATCCAATTACACCTCAACAAATTGTTTTCTTTTGTTGTGCCATGGAGTTTTCATGTCGATGGGAAATTGTTTATGCTTTTACATGGCAATTCCAGCTCAAGATGAAATCATATCCCTGTTTCATCTCGAGCTGATTGCCTCTCGGGCTGACTTTCGGTTTATGTAAACGAAAATCTGTTTATTCATAGAAATTAAAAGTCTGAGATTTCATCTCGAGCCACGTTTGCGTCTCGAGCTCATGTAAAGACCGCCTTACTAGGCTGATTTACACGCTGCGATTTGTCGGGCCGATTAAGTAGCGATTCAATCGTGTAAGTAACCCAAGATTAGTTTTACGTGTCATTAGCCTTTACGACCAGCTCGACGATTTTGAGTTCAAAACACTATTTTGTTGTTATTCATAAAGCTGAATTGGAGACCTTACTTCAAAATAAGCAATCATCTAGGTGTAAAGGTAGTGGCGCGGCAAGGCGTAACAGGAAGGCACGATGCAACGATGCAAGTTGCTGTTAGCTTTCCTCGTTGTACCATTCTATATTATATAGAAAAAAATGGATCACAATATCCTACAAAGATGAAGGAAATACCTAAATCGATACAAATACAATACCATTAAATAAGTTTAGCAAACATAGCAGTAGAATATCATATTGCTGTTGAGAGTTGCATAAAATCTAAGAAATAGCCAAAATAGTATATTTACAACAGGAGAACGTAACAGCTGCCAGTGAGCGAATTGGCTCAACTGACAACAATAAAAACAACAACACGATATTGTCGGTCTCAGCGGTGAAACTACAGATGAAAATAACAATACCATCCTGAACATCGCAGCGACGAATGAATCATATGAGAGTAATTCAGTAGTATAACTATCAAAGGTAGAATGATAAAAACGAACACAAGACGGATGACTTAGCCATGAACTAACAAAAAACACAATCAATACACACACCCCCACCCCACCCCACCCCTTGGCAATAACTAGATCGGCTGAATTCTACGAACGAATTCCTACAGTAGATCCAGTAGCGATGCTGTCGTCGACTGGTCAGTACTGCCTAAGTCACACAACTGATTAAACCAGAAGAATACAACCGTATATATGCCATACTAAACATTTACAGAATGTACGATTTGCTAACAAGATAAATGAAAGTACACTTCTGTTACATTCAAGACAGCTTGATCTATGCGTGTTTGCAAATTATGAGGATATGTAACGGTACATTTGTTTATCATTTACAACTTACGTCATACGCTATTGTACTAAATGACTGTCATATACAGTATGAAAAGCAAATGTAATTTAGATATTGTAATGTCTGTGATGCATCACCTAAACAAGTAATCAGTTTTATAACACGATAATCCGACAAAACTATTACGACAGTCCTAGTTCTTTTCGTGAGAGGCTACGGGCACGTTGGCAACTTCCTCTCAACAATCGTTACTCAACCATTTCACATAGGTCCTGGGGGTGTCATTCATCTGGATGGTATCAGCCTTACACAGGAAAAGAAACCACATATCATTTCGCAGCTGGTTTGTTTGTCATCAAAATCTTCAACGGTGAGCTAAAATAGAAAAAACACTAAACTCAAGACATTATTCTTTGATGCAGTGTGTTCCTACAAAACGTTCCTAACAGTAATGGAGTTCCTGCCGGCGAAGTGGTTTTAGAGGTGGGGTGGCTAAATGGGTGTGTCAAGTAAAACTATTTTACATGCAAAATGTCTAAGATCAATGTTAGCAGAAAAGTTGGGGGCGGCCCCCCTCTTTTCACAGTCTTTCTTAAAATCGTCCTGATTCGTGCTGAGATCAATAACTGTAAAATCAGGTTCCTGAACGGTAGACTTTCGTCATACCAACTGTGAATCGGCCCGATAAAATCGTGGCGTGTAAATCAGCATGAACGGATGAGTGCGCATATTATTGTTATTACGCAAGAGGTAGTCAATGGTGTTATTTGGAGAGGAGTAATGGCAGAACACAAAATCTACACGAGTGGTGAACCGACATAGCTCGAACGTGGTTAGATTTTAGGGTCTTTCTTGGCTCTTTTATTAATGTGTGGTAAGTTTATCATTTAGCATTTTAATTTTTAACTTTCAAAGGCTTAAACTTAAAGGGGTCAAATCAAGGCGGCGATTTTATCTTGGTAGACCGTTGCCTACAATGCTCACTGTGTGTCAGCGTCGTCAATGGAGGGGATTGGAGGCAAACCGCCATGTGGAACTGGTACCTCAGTTCCTTGACTGATATGATCTTGATCCTTCAAGAGGCTGTTGACGATAAAGGCTTTCTGCTTGCTATAAATAATCCAAAATATGTTCCAAATTTGATGCCGTAATGATCAAGTGTCGGTTTGTTTACAGAGACGTCTCGTGTTCATTTACTGCATTAAGCCTATAGCTGTTATTAACAGTTTTGAGTCGACATTTAAGGTCCGGGATCGATTTCCCGGATTGTCGACTTAACTATCGCAATGTTTAGAGCTATGCCCTGTGCATGTCATTTTTATTGAATTCTATACTATATACCAGAACTTGCGATCTAAGCCATTGTAGAGACTTTTGTTAAGCCATCTTGAATAACACAAAACCGGAACTAGTTAAAGTGGACTTTTGTGTAGGAGAATCACAATGTTGAACACATGTTGACTAGTTGCTAAGTAAGTTTAAGGAAGGAGTTAAGAAAAACCATTATGCTAAAATGATACATATGCACAATAAAACATTGGCTTTGCTAATGGTGAGCTTTCGGAACTTTCTTTCCTTCGGCTTGCACTTCTATCATACCCGCATGAAAGTTGTCGAGAATAAAAGTTTTCAGCTCACGAGGATTACAAATTTGGAGATTGGATAGTGCGGGAAAGCCGGGAAAGAGAAGGCTTTTATAAATTAGTTGGGGTGGAGAAAATGAAAGATTACCATACTTAATTAGGAAGATGTAGCGAAGATTGCAAAAGGATCAACTGTACACATTTGAATGAAAGCCTTTGCCTCTATTGTAACAGCATCACTATCACTGTCGGACAGTGTAACTGCTGTTTCATGTATATCTCTCCACTAAAACAGGGATCAAGGGACGGGGGCCATGCGCCCCACTTTTCTGCTAAGTTTGATCTGAAACATTGTGCATGTAAAATAGTTATATTGACACACCCATTTGGCCCCCAACTTCTAAAACCATTTTGCCATCCCTGGGATGTGTCCAGTGCATACCCCTATTGTCATTTTGCATTTATGTTCGAAAATGTGTCCATACCCCATGCTATGTACTCCTCTATACAACCTTCCAGTTGTATTGTGTAAGTCTATCTATAATCTGTTTCTCTTTTTCAAAATTATCTGAACAAACTTATTATTTGCTATTTGTTTCTCTGGCCTCAACTGCCAGTTTGCAAGTACATAGTTTCACTTTTTATTGCATCTCATTTCTATTCCATGAGCATCTCTCACCAGATAGTAATCTTTCTCTGGCATGTCATTAAAACATCTTGGAATGATGTACCACTTAGGTTCTTACCTTGTTAACATAATAACTTCATAATTAAACATGTTTGGTGTTTGATGAGGTTCATTTTAACTGGAAGGTTTTGCATCTTGTTCAGCTTCTAATGACCATGGTATCTGAACATCAAGTCACGATAATGACACTGCACTTGCTTTGAATGTTGCTCCACCAGGGACTCCCTCTGTACGTAGAAGCAGTACTTAGTTGCTTCCTTACAATTTTTTATGCTTCCTCAAAGGAGTGGACCAGAAACAAGTCCTTCTGTGTTCGTCTTCAAACTACCCTCATTTGTTCAAGACAAAATGCCTTCTAATTGCTCTTAACAGAACATATGATATTCAAGTGTTTTGGGTGAGATTTGATATCCAGAAAACATATCTGCCGATGTCACCCAAGATGAATTCCTTATAGTTTTGCCTTATGAAGTTGTTATGTTCATATGCATCTATGTATGTACCTTGTGGTGCCTACTGTTGATGGACAAATTATGTCTGTGGCTACCAGCAAACGTGATGCAACTGTTTGGATAGTTAAAGAAGCTTGATGTTGATTGGACCAATTGATTCTGAATATGTTAGCAAGAGTTACATTTGATATGAGACCTATTTCCAATAGTTGTTTACTTCATTCTGCTTTTAATTTTTGAAATCATAAATTAGCATAGCTCTAGGTCAATGGTTGGAAATAAACAGTGTGTCAGGGATTGCTATTCTTTTTGTGCAAACAACCATTTTATAGCAGAAGGTGACAGACTCACCAAACTGAGACAGGTTGAATGTCTTGGGTCTAGTCCAACGTTCACTGCCTCTTGCCAGTGGATTGGACAGGGACTGGTGTTTGATGAGCAACAGGTTTTGCATTAGGATCCACCATGAGCTTCATTGGAGGTCCATTCATAAGTGGTAAGGGCTGGTGTTCATAAGTGTTAAATGTACTTGACTTATAGTCATCAAGTAGGTAATCCTTTAATGGACAGATATTAACTGTTGTAGCAGGGAAGAGCAGCTTCATTGGAGAAGGTGGTAGCTAGTGGCATGGGGGACAATCATGATCTGATCTGGTGATGAGAAAGAACTATCTATTGTATTTTTTGTTGAAGATGTTTGGGGTCAAATAAAGGAATGAGTCAGGTATAATACTCAAAGCAGCACAAGCTTCACTACTGAGAAAGTATCTTGCCTAAGGAGCTTATGACATGTCATCAGTCTGCTCTCCTTGCTGCTGTTGTCATCTTGATTTGTAATTGTCAGACAGAGAACAGTGGCTCCAAGAATTTTATACCACTATAGGCAGCAGTGTACATCTGCATGGTTATGGTCATGCATGTAAACCAAGGTGTTGAATGGCTTGCAAACTAGTGAAGGAGCTCTGGTATCCAGTATCAGCCATGGCTTGTATTGCAATATTGTAGATATCTCAATTTTATGTGAAGCCTTGGGCAACCTAGTCCTCAGAAGTAACTTTACAACTGGCTGAGGTTAGGAGACTTGTCACACCCAGGAATTTTTCAGTATGTCATAGAGATGATGGTCAATTGGAATTAATCATGCAATATGTTTGCACTTGCATTTGCAGGGAATTGTGGGCAGCACACGTTGCATCTAACAAAGCACTTCCAGAGAGAGTATCATGGCCAATTGATTTGTGGTTGCCCTTGCTTTCAACGTACAATTTCAAGGTGATGATTATGATGACATAGGCTACATGTGTGCCCGTATGCTGAACACACTTTTACATATGCAGGCTGGGGCAGATTTACCATGACCCTATTTATCACAGTAAATAAATTATTGGTACAACAGAATTTAAATATGCTCAAAAATAACACTCTTTTCATTTAATTGAAGCTTTTCGTTCCATACTCGGCAGAACATTACATGGAAACTGAATAAATTTACAAGACTTGTCATATTGATCTCAAAAGACAACTCATTGTTGATGGTTGAAAAAGCTTTTTTTCGATTGACTCTCGTCAGAACCTATAACGTC
>JAAAKL020007094.1:0-17254 GCA_010016065.2 Carybdea cf. marsupialis auct. non (Linnaeus, 1758) | reverse complement strand
ATGGTAGATATTTGTCACGTCTTGAGTCGTAGTCTTTTTCGGAGCTACGTTTCGAGAGATACTTCTCCTATCTTCAGCCAGTTGGACTTTGGATAGTTTGCTGACTTATGTTGTTCGATTGCGGTCTCCCGAGGAAACAGGGATCGAACTTTGTCGGGTTTTTGTACCATGCTGATTTTGTGTTTCTTGTGTTTTCCCCGATAGTGTTGGTAGCCACATGTGTGGTAGGTTGTAGGATATGTTATCGATGCGGTTTTGGTGTTGCAGGGAATGAATTGTTTCTTTAATCTTTCTGGTTGTTGTATTGGTTTTTCTGTCCAGTATCTCGCTGTTTCCCCAGTTAAATGGGTGGTCATTTTTCCAACAGTGTTCCGCGATCTCGTGGCTCTTTACCTCTCCTTTTTCGACTGCTTTCTTGTGTTCTTTTTCCCTCTGACGTAATAAGCGTTTGGACTCGCCAATATATATGGTTGGACAGTCTTTGCATCTTAGTTCATAGACGATGTTGTTGGTATCTTCTGCTGGTAGAGAGTACTTGGGTTTTGATAATGTCTTGCGTAAAGTGGAGGCTGTGAAGAAGGAACACTGGATGTTGTGTTGCTTGAAAATTCTTTAGATGGTTTCACTTGTGTTTTTGACGTAAGGGAGGCGTATGTGTTTGAGGGGGTCTGTATCTTGCTCAGGGCTCGGTTTAGACTTACTCCTTAAAGCTGCTCTAATGTTATTAGTGCTGCATCCGTTGGATGCGAGTACGTCTTTCAGATGTTTTTCTTCTGTAAGGAGGGAGGAAGGATCAGTTATTATCTTTCTTGCTCTTCCAAATAGGGTGGTGATGACGATGCTGTGGGCTGAGGTAGGGTGGTGTGATGTGTTGTTTAGAGTTTGGTCTTTGTGGGTTGGTTTTCTATAGATCTTGACGGAGATGTTGCCACTTGTTTCTCTGGTAAGAAGGACGTCTAAGGAATGTGTACTATTAGAGATCACCTGCTAGCCGACTTAAGATCATCATTAAAAAATCCAATGGGGTGGTTCTTGGTCATGCTATTAAAGTCATACATTCTTTATAATTTTGTCTTCAATTTATCTTTTTTGGCCTAAAATTAATTTCTGGCCATAGTACCTACTCACTCGTATATCACTCGTCATGCGTCTCTTTCGAAGTGAAAACCATCGTGTGACGCCCAACGTTACAGTCAGCCTACATTCATCAGCTTTCATATTTCCGTATGATTATTTGTTGACATAAGTAGTGTTTTTAGGTGAGTAACTTTTTAGCAGAGGAAATAAGAGTCGATTCCTATTTATCAGTCTTTTCTCAAATACTAGGAGAAGTCTTGATACACTACCTGTTTCTACTATGGAAATATCTTCATATTAACAAAAAGTGGCAAGGAGATGGATAAATAAACCTCTTATAATTATAAGGCACATGCCAGATAGGAAGTTCGGGAATGCTCGAAGATAGTTTCTACCGCTAACCGTATCCTCAAGCGACATTTTGAGGGTATGTACTCAAATCATTTCACAAATCGAATGACGCATGACGCATGACGCATGACGCATGACACATAATGTGTCACAAAATAAACCTCTGGTAGTCGTTGGATGACTACTAGCTACTCTCTTTTAATACTTTTATCATAAAGCGCATAAAACTCGCCTCGGCATCGAACTGTTGAAGAATGTTCATATCCTTATAGGCCTACATGCACTAGACGTTTTGTTCAAATGACGATTCGCGAGGCGTAACGTACAAAAAATCAAGCAATAGTACACAAAAAGAGTACAATATTTTTGTTCAAACAATAAAAAGTCTTGAGGATTCATGTTAAAGCAATAAAATAGTTAGAGAAATGTATGACATTTCTAGAGAGTGGAGGAGAATTAGATGATGCAAAATTCGTGCACATCCACATGCAGCTCATACACATACATATGTACAGATGCACATAACCATGCATATTTTTGCTCTCTTTATGTAAGACAATCAAAATGGTAGTCTCAAAATGGTAGTCTCAAAATGGTAGTCTTAAAATGGTAGTCTCAAAATGGTAGAGAAATGTCACTCTCCTAGCACCAGAGCTTCTAATTAACAATCGTCTCGTATTCCTTTAGCTGTAGTGGGAGGAGCTCAGCCCTGATGCATAGAATCTATGACAAGATAGATAATCATACTCATCAAAGTAAGCCGATAGTACAGCAGTGTACAAATTTGTCTTCAAGCAAAAGAGCAAAGGCTGAACTAGGACCCGTAGGACCCGTAGGATCCGTAGGTAGAAAGTGCATGCATAGACTCTTTAAAATAATATCTCAGGTTTACAGCAACCTCTTTATTTCCAAAGTATAAAACCAGGTGTAGTGTCATTTTGCATGCTTTATATTCCCGAAGTCTTTCAATAAATCAGTAAACATAAATTTTTCCAAATGCTGTCAACCTACGGTACGGGCGCAGATCGCTGTAAGAAGGTGAGGAGACAAAGAGATTCAACGTGGACAATTTGACATTTCTGGGCCCAAAAGTGAGAGGGATAAAGCAGCTGTTACTTCCCCATCCTAAAAAGTGAGGGAACAAGTCCCCGTCCTCCCCAGAATCTATGCCCATAACCTAGGGTATTCCGGAAACTATTATTAAAGTCATGGAACCACAATAGTTCAACACCGCTTCACACTTTTTAACTGAAGATAACAATACTTACATCTTCCGTTTCGAAGCAGGTGTCATGCAAGGCGAGATGTTTGTGATATACCTTTTGATTATCATGGTTGACTACGCAATTTGCATATCCTCTAAAGGAGAAAAGGCCTCACCTTGGCCTACAATTTCGAACAATGAAATATGAAAGTTTCTCCAACCCCAACCTCACTTGCATGTCAGACCTCCCTGCTGTTAAGCGAAGAGGTCTAGAAAACAGATAATACCAGACCTGGACACCCCTTTCATGTGGCAAGTGTCTTGCGTGATTTGTTCCATTTTCACCGAAATTAAGTAAAAGTTTAACTTCTATTTTTCTGGGATTGTACCTATCAAAACAAGACTTATAGCAATGTCTCTATCAGTCCACGACTTTGCAGATGACATTGCTCTTCTTTCAAATAACATGAAAGACGTCCAAAGCACACTAAAATTGTGGTGGAAAAAGCAGGCCAAAAAATTGGACTGAGCGTACATGAACATAACACTTTGTGCATATTTTCATACACATAAAAGGATTGAACTGTCAGCAAACAGAAAGCCACTAAATAAAGTATACGAGCTCAAGAACCTTAGCTTATGGATAGGCCAAGGAAGTCTCAAGCCTAAACAGCAATATGTAAACTGCACAACATCTGGAAGTCAAGCCTTTCCTTTTTTATGTACAATAAACGTCTTCCGAGCGACCATTTTACTATACGGCATCAACACTTGCACGGCGGCAAAAACTAAGAAGAAACTGATCGGAATTGGAAGTACTTCCGTATGCACGTCTGCTATGGCACACGGTTAACATAAGTCAATGACAACATATTACAAACAGAGAACTCTTTGTTGATCTCCCAACTATCGCATAAACACTTCAAACTCGCAGACGTAGATTTCCGTCATTGTTGACGAAGCACCAGCAAAGTTAACAAAGCAACAGCAAAGTTGGCTCCGCAAAAGCCTAAACATGTCCAAAATAACCCTGAAAAAGCGAAGCTAGATTACGTAACCTTCCTGCCAGAAGACAGTGAGCCCAGGCTCACAGAGTTGGGTACAGCAGTACAGCGACAGAGAATACTGGCGAACTGCAGTGATGGGTTGGGATGTGTTCAAATGATAACGATGATCATCATGCTTGAGTTGGCTGGCAGGTCTTATTGATAGGCCGTGTAAGTGCTGTGTCATCAACTGCACTGGAAACTACAACATGGAGAACAAAAAGAAAGCGTATCCTCTACCTAATGATACAGAGAAACGGGAATATTGGATGAAGCTTATACCTTTGGTGAACATTCCACACGCCAAGAATACAGTAATATTGTAATTCTCGAGGATACAAAACCACTACTGTTTTTCCTGAGGAAAAAGACTATGGCATTTTCAGCTGCAATATGCCAAGCCGTATTCCCTCGGCTCCGCAGCTACCTTGAATGACATGAAAGCCCACTCTTAAGAAGAAGCATCCATCCTTCTGAGTTGACGTAAATTCATGAGGAAGCATAGGATTGAGCCCTTGGAGGCTCTGTATAGCAAACTGGAAAATCGCCATTTATATTTGGATCATATCAATGATATCTCACTTTTACTAGGGAACTACTTGTCGGCTATTTAGTCACTAGAATTTAAAAATAACACTTAAATTCCTTGCTTTTCATTATAATTTGAGCCGATTTCAGTTTTAAGACATTCTATTTTGGTATTGGACGTACCATTTCCACTTCGTGTAAATACCGTAATAGTTTCCTATATTCATGTTCAAAGTTAAAGGAGGCTGCTTTAAGTTAACAAACAGCCTACTTAAAGTTTGAACATGAATTTACTTCCAATGTTTCCTTTAAAGTATGTACTAGTGGAGCTGTTCTGTTCTATAAATTCCTTGACCAAGGTTGGCGATAGACAATACCCTCCAAAGGCTATGTTCGAGTATTTGTCTCGATTCTTATAAAAAAGTTTGAGAAATGTTTACAAACCTCCTTGTGTAGCAAACCTTACCAGACTGATATGAACAGTATATGTTAGTCCAATTTTTTAAAATATGTTGCCAGTTTGTAAACTAGATGGTGCATTCCTCTTCAAATAGACCTCTGTCATCAAGGCTGCTTGAAAAACATTCTTGCCACCAATAAAAAAAGAAGAAGAAGGACTAAAGAATAGCTTCTGCAAATTCGCTTTTTTCGCTACCCAAAGTTTCATGCTTGTTGCCATCTTCAAGCGAATAGTTGTTTACAAAAACGTATTGGCAATTATATGCGACACTCCTATTAATTGACATAATTACTAGCAATAAATTTTTTCCCATGACGGTACTTAGATACAATTTTGGAACACTTTTTAGCAGCTGATGTTTTGTCGGCTTTTAATAAAGCGGCTTTTACTTGAGTGAATTATATATATATTTAGATATTTATTAAGAAGAGAGGATTTGAAATGATAAATTTGAATAAATACGAGAGAAACAGAAAAAGTATACCATCATAGGGATTTGAACCCGTGACCCAAGCATTGGCGGCGTGCACTCTACCAAATGAGCTAGATGACTAACCAATACTCCACGGCAGGACATCGACATCCAGCTCTACACTATTTCGGAGACAAGTGCGTTTAAAATCATTTGTGTTTAACGCTTCACAGCTGCATTGCTCCCTTGTTTCGAATTAAACTTAATTGTTGTTTCGAATTAAGCAAAAAAACTTAAGTCTTAAAAGGTATTCCGATTATCAGAAATGAACATGGACATGAACATGGACATGGTAAAAAGCAGGAGGTAGAGAAATTGCTGCAGCTGCAGTTAAAACCGCTCTTTTAAACACTTTGCTAGAAAATCTAAGAAGACGGGACAATGTGATTAATTAAAAAGTGTAACCTTTAAAGATGTCTATTTTATACTAGTATAAAAAACAAAGTTTGATTACTTCTTTCTTTGAAGCAATAAAAAATAAAGTTTGATTATCTAGTGTGGAAATCTCTCTGTTTCTTCGTCAACATACCTTCGTAGCTTAATGCGTTTTGTTTGTAAATATCAGACTACTATTTTGAATCTAGTTACTTTGAGTGTATCTTAATAAGCTAGTGTATTTTTATCTGTACACTGTATACTGTTACTTTTGGTTTAATTTAAGTTGCATGTCACCTGGATAAAACTGTAAAAGAAAGTATGGTTTAATATTATTTACAACGCATTTTTTGCATATGTCTCTTTTTTCTGCTCTATATTGGCAATAACGTTATTGCATTGGCAGTGCATTATTATACTCTTGCCACACTTTTTGTTTTGACCTCTGGTCGCTTCTTCGCAGTCGTGAAATCTATTAAAATGCTGACAACAACTTAGTGGCTCGAAAAAAAATTTGCCCAATTGGCGATTTGGCGCCCAATCTGGCAACACGGACTTGCTTTTAAACATTCCTATATCCTGTGCCTTAAAAGTGTACTTCCAGTGGTCAGAAAGGTTTTGGTATTTTGTTTATTATACTGACCTGAGAAGCCTACTTCTATTCTTATGCTGCATGTTGAATGTGCGTTACATAAAACAGTGTCAAAGAGCTCAAAACTGCACTACTGGCCGCCGACATGTTTGCCTCGTATTGAATTTTTTCAGCGTCAACAACTGAACTTCCCTGTTACTTATAACGTCGGGTTTGTTCCTTATGACATCAAAAATTGCCTCGCTCTGGAAAAAGTTTGTCAAAAAACCAAAACTAACGTGGCAGTTCGATTCCTTGAAACTAAATGAACAAAATATCACAAAATTTCTGACCACGGGGGTGCTCTTTAAACATTTCTACTTATTTCACCTCTTGCGCAAGTCTTTCTGTATGCATCCATTTTATTTATACCAAGTCTATCTTACCGTGGCTTTTTGAAAGCCTTTCAGATAAGTAAGATATTTTCAAGGCGTTTTTAGTACAAGAAAAATACCTCTTAAAAACTAATAGACGGTCTTATGCTTTAAGGGCAAGGACATATTCAAGTTTAAAATATAGTGGTTCTGAGAGCAGCACTTTGCATACTCATGGGCTGCCGGTGTTGTGGAGAGCTTAATCACTCATTTTAGTTGTATTTAATGGCATGATAGCTTTAAATCTTGTAACACAGGATCACCTTCTTCTTTACGAAACATATCATAATACTATCAAAAAATTGGACGACCTTACGCAAAACTGTCTGATGTTAGTATGGCGCTACTGCAGTGTCGTAACCCCTCACTCCAAAATCACCAAAAACTTAGTCCGAACAAAACAAAAATTTCCAAGACAAGTAATATAGGATATGGCCAACTTAATGAAAGGAAGCAAATAAAGGCTTTTTTCTCTCTTTTTACATTGTATACAGTGTTTTATATACTAGTGCTGTGAATCACGATTCCAACACGAGTGAACCAGTTAACAGTTGTGACTAAAGGATATGTCGTCCATGGCAAATAAACTGTGAACTGTTGCACTCGTGTTGGAATAGTGATACGCAGTAAGGGTACGCAGTAAGGGTACGCAGTAAGGGTACGCAGTAAGGGTACGCAGTAAGGGTACGCAGTAGGGGTACGCAGTAAGGGTACGCAGAAAGGGTACGCAGTAAGGGTACGCAGAAAGGGTACGCAGTAAGGGTACGCAGTGCGTAGTGATACACAGTAAGAGTATATGCTGTATACGATGAACAAAAAGAGAGAAAGAAATGTTTATATGCTTTTATTACGTGTTTTCATATCTTATATTACTTGTCTTATAAGTTTCATTTCGTTCGTACTACATTTTTGGTGATTTTTGAGGGGGTACGAAACTTCAGTAGAGCCTTTAGTATAAACAGGGAACGAGTTATTTTGCTGTGATGTTCCATCTTAACTTTCTCAGGAAAGTAAACCGGTTGTTGTGAAAGCATATTTAGCATAATATCGAATTAAGTCGTTCAATCAGCTGACTCAGAGCTTAAACGGCTTAATTCCACAAATTATAATTCTACGTGCCTCACTAAGAACATAATTCTTAATTGTTTTGATCAGCCTATACAAGACAGTCGTTCGACCAATATCATATAATCCCACTTCCATTATCAACAGTGAAGGCGACAGCAAGTGACATATCAAGAGCTTAAGAAGACCGAACCGCCACTAACCACTTTTACAACTTATCAAATAGATACCTACAATCTAAACAAGATGAGAGAAATTGTTCATTTGCAAGCAGGCCAATGTGGCAATCAAACAGGAGCAAAGGTTAAACCCTTTAACTATCTCTAGTGATTGCTTTTCGATGTTTACATTACAAGTTTCTAGTGTTTTTAATCAACGCCTTGTTCTTGCTTTCCAGTTTTGGGAGGTGATCTGTGATGAGCATGGAGTCGATCCTACAGGATCCTACAATGGTGAATCAGATGTACAGCTTGAAAGAATCAACGTATATTTCAATGATGCGACAAGTAAGTTCAGATTATTATAGGGTCAAGAGTTTATTTATATGTCTCTCTGTTTTGACTACATCTCATTTACAACACAAACTCAAACTGGTAAGCGTCTTGACACACTTTTTTTAAATTTCTTATTCACTAGGTGGAAAATATGTACCACGAGCTTGCTTGGTCGATTTGGAACCAGGCACTATGGATTCTGTTAGGTCAGGACCTTACGGACAAATATTTCGACCTGATAACTTCGTTTTCGGTAAGTTGAGAAAGATGTTTTTACCAACTTAATCACTAAGATTTGATGTTGTTTGTTTCCAACCAAGCACTGAGAGCTTTTGTTGAGGGGTTTACGTTAAAGTAGCAACTTTACCGTAAACAGTATTGCTATGTTCCAATATATGTGCTCCTAAACACGATCGCATGTTGCTTTTTTAATGAGTTAGATGCAGAAGGATCAGAGCAAGACCAAAATGGAAAGGAAAATCTACCTCCTACCTATGCTGCATTTACGTCGGGTATATTTCTTGCAGTGTTTCTTATCAGACTTGCTTTTATTTTTAAGTTTCGATATGAAAATATATAGAATGAATAATTTAAAAACTGATAAATATTCTCCAAGCGTTTAAGGAAGGCTCCCTCCTTCCATTCAAGTATTTGTTTTGCAATGTATGAGAAAAGCAAGTAATAGGGTTTTTTGTGTTATGAGTTATAGGAATCATTTCATCAGAAGCCGCTGATAGCTCTTGATTTCCTCTATGAAACATAGTCCACTGGGTGTGAGACTCCTCTTGAATATTTCGTTCCTCGTCATACCATGAAGAGACAATACCCGTATTAGTTTCTTTCGAAAGGGCGTGTGCGCTGTTGTTATCACTAGGTTAGATCCAGCCTGCATCAAACCTACTTGTGTAAAAGTCAGAAGAGACAATGTCTGATGACATAAGAAAATTGCTGAAGTTGCAATTCCTGCTACAATGATGTTGAGCGTAACCACCAGCATCGTAAACTCAATTTATTTCAGATCTGACTAGATTGTAGAATGCTTGTATGCAACATGTCCCACAGAATAATTAGGACCTGTAATTATAATTCAGGAAGGAAACATTCGTTAAGACCTGATGAAGTGAATAACTGTCACCAATCTACCAGCCGGCTGCATTAAGATCTCATTTTCTCCGTTCCTAGGCAACAGTACTTCCCCATATTTATCGGATCAAATCTAGTTGATTAGATAAGCTTTACCACCCGTTGCTAACGATCAGCCATTATCAGCAGAAAAATGCCATTTGGACAGATTTGTGTCATTTCCTTTGCTCATTTCTTGATTAATAAGTGACCCTGACAAAGGAATTAAGGAATGATGGCGTGGAATACCTACTGAAAACAATTATATACCATGACGTTTGGCTTCCTGTGGTGCTGTTTGTAAAACCGGGTTATCTATTGTGACGGGATTGAGTAGATGTGCATAACGTCAAACGGTATAATCTATGTAACACGTATATTATGCAACCTCAGTAAAAAGCTGATGTACTGAATTTTCCTGTTCTTCTTGTTCTCTCTATTCTTCTTGTTCCTTTTCCCCCTTTTTCCTCATTTTAAAGAAAGCATAGTCAAAAGAATCTTTTTGAGGGAAGGAAAGGGGAGGCACTCTCGCTTAAAGTGTAAAGTATTTGTACATTTAAAATAAACTTGTCTACCTATATACGGGGGGAGCAAACCTATTTAAAATCATCGGTGACCTTATTTCCAGATCAGGTGTTGGGTCGGCCTTTGTTTATTCTTTAAGGATTTTTATAACCTTCTCTCCCATCCTCCTCTTGTCTTCCCTTATGTCTACTTTCTTGTGACTCTTCTATTTCTGTTAGATCTTCTTGAATTAATTGTTTCTTCTTCTGCAATTCTTTTTCATATTCTATTATTTATCAAATTTTCTCCCTGTTCTTTCCTTTCCCTTTCTATTGTGGCCTCCCCGTAACCTCTCGCCTTAAGACGTAAGAGCCTGCTACACTTCTCACCGTTAGGCACTACAATAGGCCTACTTGAATATGGTCTTAATATCGACAACTGATCCTCTCTTCCGTTATGAAGTTGAATTGTGCAGAATCGCTTTTTACGCAACCAAATTACAAGGGTAAAACTGATCGAACTTTGGTTACTTACAAGTGGATTTCTTTCCTCCGATAAATTTCGAAGAAAATACGTTAATCGATGAATTTATTAGTTGCTCATTTTTCCCGCAAGAGCGTTACACTACTTAAAAATTCTGTCTCCTAATGCAGAGATGCATGCTATTTATTTCAGCAATGCATAATCCATTATCCAATGGAATTTATTTATCTCGAGCTAGATCAAACCTTTTCTCTCTAACATACTGAAAGGTATTTTTGAGGATTTATAATCGACCATCCCAAGAAGATTTTAGTTTTAAGTTGATACTTTAGTCTTAAAAACTTCAAAACATTTTCTTTCGAAGAGGTAAGTTTAAAAAAAATCTAGAAAATTTTACAATATCTTTAGTGAAAAGCGACCACCTTGCCCTAGATTCAAAATTTATGTAGTGTGATATGAATACTCTGAAGTCATTCTATCATATATACGTCTAGACTAGACTACTTTTGCTTGATTTTCATGCCGATTTGTCCCTGATCTTCATTAAAGTTCTCGGTGACAAAAATATGTTATCACATTATATCGCGTTCTTACGACATAATAAACGAGGTATTCCGAATAAATGAACGAAAATATAAAGAAGAATTGGGGGATTCCATGTTTTGGTATATTCTACAAATACATTTTGGAGCCTTAGGTCATCGTAATTCATGCAAATAAAGTGTACAAATGTCAGGTACTGTTTTAAAAAAATTTATAGTTAGCAAGAGCGAAAAATCCGAAATTTTTGAAAAATGCTGATGTAAGCACTTTGTTCACAGTACGGTTCTTGAAATGCTCGCTAAGTGTAGAAAGGCAACTTTTCTATTTTCGTCTACAACTGTTGCAAAATAATGCTTCAGAATCCTCTAGGAAACATACTTTGCTTAACTGTTCTGAACTACTTCTAGCCGTGGGAAGGAAGGATCCACAGATTTGAAATTTGAAAAAAATATCATTTTCGAATGTCAAAAAGATAGAAAGTAGCAGTCAGATTTGGAACTTTGAGGTATTGCAAAAAAGTTATGAGTAGCAAACTGTTGGGGGGCTGCAAATGCCCCCGGCTTATTGTGTACAAAGGCTGAAAATCGTGCAAGGGTTAGAGTTAGTACGTTAAATAGTCCTGGACACTGGAAACCTCATACCAAAGCCTGAAACAGGACGACCTCTTTCACAGGTTATTATCAGAAAGAGGTTAAATGAAAGGGCTGGTCGAAGTTCCCAGCGGATGCGAAGGGAAAGTGATGACGTCACAAATAGAAAGGTCTAGAAATAGTACAAACTGACTTCAAGTATCGAAAGGCAAGTTTGGAATAGGCTGTTTCCCAAAGACGCAGACTTATAGTGTATATAGTGTTTAAACTAGAGGCGTTTGAATCTCAAAAATCTCTGGTCAAAACTCTGATGATATTCCTTTGTTCCTTACGTTCAGAACCAGCATCAAATAAGGTTTTGTTAGGGAGGTTTAAAACTTTGAAAGCTGATATCTCCGTGTTGGGAAAGGGCATCATTCTCAATTTTGGCCATTGATATTCTCACTAATAGGGTAACATGAAAATTGAGTTTTTTCCCCTTAATTCAAAAATGTTCGAAATGGTGACGTCACACTTTCCCACCGCATTAGGACCTTTGTGTGCCGTTCAGATTGCACTGGTTTTGATTGTAGTGAGTTCGTTCACTTCATAATCTCTCATCTAATGTATATATTTAATCAATGTTTTAGGACAAAGTGGTGCTGGAAACAACTGGGCTAAGGGACATTACACAGAGGGTGCCGAATTAGTTGACTCTACTTTAGATGTCGTTCGAAAGGAAGCAGAAAATTGCGATTGTTTGCAAGGGTTTCAACTGACGCATTCTTTAGGAGGTGGTACTGGCTCTGGGATGGGAACGTTACTTATTTCAAAAATTCGAGAGGAGTTTCCTGATAGGATTATGAACACGTTTAGTGTTGTACCATCTCCTAAAGTATCAGACACGGTTGTAGAGCCATACAATGCGACACTGTCTATTCATCAGCTTGTGGAGAACACAGATGAAACCTTCTGCATCGACAATGAAGCCCTGTATGATATCTGTTTCCGTACCCTTAAATTATCCACGCCAACATATGGCGATTTGAACCATCTGGTATCGGCAACGATGAGTGGAGTTACGACATGCCTCCGATTCCCTGGACAGGTATTGTGTTTTAGTTTTTTGTGTACACCAATCGTTCTTTTTTGATGCACTCTATTGGAAGGGAGCCAATCTTTTCCATAGCGACGGTAATTTGCGCATTGCTTCCGTTTTCTCTTGAAAAGATCGCCTATATGGATAACCATTTCCTCTTGCTGACTACCGTTCTTTAAGATTGGTATCCACCAATCACATCAAGGGAATAACTACGAAGTGGTCACGGTAGTTATAGATGTTATCGTTAAGGCTTCTTAAATCTTTGAGCAACTCCTTACTCCGTTTGCTTATTTGTTTCTTGATATACTAACAATGCTTCCCGGGCGTCTTCTTAAGCCAATCGCAGTCTTTCACTCCTGCATATAATTTCCGGTAGATATCGTTTCCTGAAGAACTATCATTGCCTGTTTACTAATACGATCGATTGATTGATAATACAGGAAAACGTTTAAACTTCATAAATTACTATTCAATACAGACCTTGGAGTAACGTTATCTGGATTGGTTTGAAAGACGCTCTTTGTCTTTTTGATCGATTAGTATCGCAGTACAGTCCATGGCCTCAAAAGTCTGAAATTTTTCTTTCCTTCCCATACTTTATCTCCTTATTGCCTCCATACTTCTGATATCTTGAACACACTTTTTGCAAATGAGCTGAGAAAATCACTTTTCCTGTATATTCAAAACCAATCTGTATTGCTACCATTGTATTATCAGATTGAATCAATGTAAAGACTTTTACCGGTTAAAAAATGTCAACCTTCTTCTTCGCCTCTCTTTTTCTTTTTCTATTTAACTGTTAATGTTTTGTTTGTTCAATGGCATTGCTTTCAATGTCAAGAGACCATAAGATTCGTTACACATTTTGTTTCATTTGCTGTTATTCTTTTAGCTAAACGCTGACCTTCGAAAACTGGCCGTGAATATGGTTCCATTTCCACGACTTCATTTCTTCATACCTGGATTTGCACCCCTTACGTCAAGGGGATCCCAGCAATATAGTGCACTGACTGTCCCAGAATTAACGCAACAGGTATTCGATGCAAAGACTATGATGGCAGCATGCGATCCACGACACGGAAGATACTTGACGGTGGCACTCATGTTCCGTGGAAGAATGTCCATGAAGGAAGTGGATGAGCAGATGTTAAACATACAAAATAAGAACAGTTCATACTTCGTGGAATGGATTCCAAACAACGTTAAGACCGCTGTTTGTGATATTCCACCTCGCGGCATGAAAATGTCATCTACTTTCATGGGTAATAGTACTGCTATCCAGGAGTTATTCAAACGTATCGGCGAGCAGTTCTCTGCCATGTTCCGCCGTAAAGCTTTCCTCCATTGGTACACCGGTGAAGGAATGGATGAGATGGAGTTCACTGAAGCTGAATCAAACATGAATGATCTTGTATCCGAGTATCAACAATACCAAGATGCCACAGCTGAAGAGGAGGGCGAATTTGATGAAGAAGAAGCTGAGATGGAAGAGTAGAAATTACGAGGTAGTATTTTAGACATATATATCACAGTACAAAAGAGCATTGTGTACTAGCTAACCAGCTAAAATGACGATTCTAGTGTTAACAGTTAAACGGCGAGTTACTTCTTTCTCAAACTGGTTTGCTACATTTGCATTTGCTAAGTTCTCAAACTGATTTGCTACGCTTGTAGAAACGGTCTTGTCACGTTAATATGCTACGTTTGCCTTTACAATTTTTTTACTGGTTGGCAATGTATTGCACAATTCTTGACTGTAGGTCATCAGGACAGAGTGCTGTTGAAAATTTTGTATGGAGAAGTCTCATTTCCTTATCGTGCAATGTTAAGAAAGGAATCAGTTTCGTGGGTCACAATTGCAAAATACCTCTTCATAATCAGTGTTATTTTTATATAATTTATAGAGCCGTATAGATTATACTTCGTAAATTGAATGAAGTACGAAGTTATCATGGTGTAACCCGAAGGACTATCTCCGTTTCCTGACTCTTACAGTCACGTGATCTCATTAATGTATAGTGTGAACGGTGGGTCTAATCAAGAGCATGGTTACCGATGACTACAGGCAAGAGCTCTGTGAGATAATTGACAACATGCCTAGAGTTTGCTTTGGAGTGGGATTAGAGCTCCTAATCTAATCTAATAAAATACTATCCCTCGCTGTGGAATACTGTCCAACAGTACAGTCCAAATCAGTACCTAGTACAGCATTATTTGAGAAGCAAAGGGTGATTACTGCAAGTCCAAACTGCTGTACTACATCTATGATTCTGATTTCAATGCACATGCTAAAGACGTGCTTTTCATTAATGTGTAACAGTACCGACTTGCGGCAGTTATGAGCCGTAGTCGACTGAAGACCGTATCAATTCTCTAACAAGTATGCCTATCGTCTAGGTTTGTTTCTATGTTTAGTTAGGTCCCTTGATATAGTTATTGCAGCCGTAGTCGACTGAAGATCGCATAATTTCTCTAGCAAGTTTGAAATATCGTCTAGGTTTGTTTCTATGTTTAGTTAGGTCCTTTGATATAGCTATTTCCATTTAAGCTTTAAGTAATTTTGCTTGTTCTGGCTTTGTAACCCGGCAGAAGCCAACAGTCTTTGCTATTCTATTTTATGATGTAGGACCTACTGTACAATATTTAGAGAAGTAAACAAATATACCGATGAATGTCTATCATAACGATCCTATAGTAAATTAACCTTTAATCTTATCGTTGTAGAAATCCTTGTTTGATTAAGGTTTTTAAACCCTCTTCTTACCATAGTTCTGTAATGTAATACTATGTTTCAAAAAGGTTTATGTGGTTACAAAAAGGAATTAAAGCAGACCGCCCCAGTGTCAAAGGAGCTTGTAACTCCTGGTGTAGATCATACTATCAATTAATAACACAACTCTTTATATTCTTAACAATAGCATAAACTACAATATTTGGGCATACCATTCGTCTTTCCTATTCTCGAATAATCAGAAGATCTGCTACATTCTTGTTTTAATGTGATATCACACCTTCATAAGTAACAATTGCTGTTTCAACTTGATTGTCACTGTTCGCTTTTCGATCCTTAGGTTGTATGATTGATGTAAGAGTGTTCGTCAACTTATTTTCAGCATCGTGGCTTGCATTTAGTTATAATAATATTTGATTGAGAGAATGTTTTTGTATAAATCTGTCTCTTCGTGTTATTCAAGTATGTGTAGTTGGAGACTGTTGTGCTTCTTGCATTGAGCAAATGCTGCCTGCGAGTGTAGTTTTATCCTTTATTACATCGCTAAAACTATTACGCTAAATCATTTGCTAAATCCTGATTCTATCGAGGCTTTGATCATACGAAACTCAATGCTTTTTGGCACCAAGGAGAAATTAAAAACTAATTAACAGTGAATGAATTAATGCCTGATGATGCCTTTATTTGAGTTCAAAACATCTCATTGGGAAATAGAGGTTCTCTATCACAAGATAGCTTGCACTCAGAGTACATCAGATACGTTTTGGTACTAAATTTGGTAACAGATATATAATTTCTGTGCGATTTCGTCGACAAGTTAAGTAAGATTGCGCGGATACCGTGTGAATAAAAGCATTCCAGGTTGGATACAGAGCTGATCAAAGAATGTTATTTAGAACTGGAAGTGGTGGCCAATCGCCAGGGGTCGCTCTATACAGAAAATTTTGATATTTCTATACCATTGCGTTGCAAAAGGTTCAATTTGACATTTGAAAGGATTGACGGACACTTTCCGTAGAAGCATGTCATATATCTGGGGGCAACCTACTGGGGACCCCGTAAGCTGTTGACTTGACTTAAAGGTACATCTGGTATCCGAGGCTACCTACTAGAAAGCTCTACCGCACAATGATATGTAGGGATCATTTCAACGTCGCTTAACGCTTTGGTTGGAACAGGAATACTGTATACTCACATTTAGTGCCCAGCATTAGTTAAATATAACACATTTTCCACTTAAAGATTTGAAGAAGCACCGCTCTGAAATAAGCGCATAGATAGACAGCCGTGCTTTAAAATTGTAGATGCTTACCACTCACATCTCTCAATTCAAAAACATTATTAACTCAATGTTATCGATTCTCGGCCTGAAGACGTCTTTGAATCCTATCAGTCGTCACTAATAATTTAATTTATTTTGTAGACTTGTTAGTGTAAAGAGTGAAAGAAGAGAAAAATGTCACATTAGGATACCGATCGCAAGAATATGCGCCGTTCTAAATAGGTCAATTTATGCATAAGAGTATGCAGATTTTGGGGGGAATTGTCCTCAGCTAGACACCCTAAAATACCCTCAATATTAGAAGTAAAGCATCTTTATTTTGCCTTTCACCAACTCTTTTTACCAATACCTCCCTGGCATATTATCCAGACCGTTAAAATCCTCCCTGAAAATTTTCCACAAACACCAAAGCCTCATAAATTTCGTCCTTGAGAGACGTCCTCAAATTTCCTTCTTACAATATTAGATTTGAGACGTCTGATAGAGAAAATGTGTGAATCTGAGTCTGTCAAAAGCTTAAACGGGTTGGGATGAAAATACATAGTCGTAAACGATGTTAATGGAATAAACAATTGTTCCGCTGTAACGTATCAAATTATGTTTCACAGAGTGAGCTGTCGTTGACAGAAGGAAACCACCCGAGGTTATTTAAATGTAAAACTAAATTTTTGTAAGTTTGTTTGTTGTTGTGTTACTTATATCTACTTGTATTTATACATCGTCGGCATCTTCTACCCAGGGAAAAACTGGGAAAATATAGAGGAATATGTTGGCGTGTAAGTTGTGGGCCACGTTCAATAATCGCACTCAATTTGTATTGACTCCCTACTGAAGTACTGGA
>JAAAKL020007093.1:0-17254 GCA_010016065.2 Carybdea cf. marsupialis auct. non (Linnaeus, 1758) | reverse complement strand
GAAACATTTTCAAAATATTGCTTTTCTCTTTTTTGTTTTCCTATAATATTCTTGACCATCGTGCTTTTCAGCCTCGTCCTCAACTATATTGGCCACAATAGGCCAGCTTATTTAAATCGAATGGTTTTGCGTTACCTCGTTCTCTACATCAAAGACTAGCTATTGCATGGTACTACCATAAAAATATGAAAAGTTTTCAACCCTTCGTAAGTTAAGTATGAGTGGCAATGATAAATCAAGTCAAATCCTATGAAGCATGACCGAACTTGAGTATTTAGACCATTTTCGTGGTCAAAACAGTTTAAAGCGAGGTTAAATTACAACATGTTTTGACATTTTATCACTCAGTCTCTTTAGACATAACGTCATGATTTTGTATGTATTTTTTGTTGAAGGATCCGAATGTCAAACTGATTCGTGAATTGAGGCAAGAAATACACAGGCTTCAAATGCAAGTCAATGAAAATAGGGAAATGGTAAATGTTCTTCGTTTTCTTTTCAGTTCTTTCCTTGCTTTATCCAGTTGATTGGCCTCCTTTCTGTACTCCTAAATAAAAGCGAGGTAATAATCTTTCTACAAACTTGTTGGCTTCGATTCCTCCATAAAATGTGTTTCTCATTCGTACGCTTTTTACGACTTTTTTGTTAAGATTCATATATGATGTGTCAATCAAGCAATAAGGGTTATTTCACTCAGTTGAGGAATCCCTTCCTTGATATTGGCCAGCGAGATGTGCAACCAGGAATGAATTAAGTAAAGGGGAAAATTTAGTTGGATGAGTTATTGGCTCTCCATACTTTAGACGTTAGCTTATGCAGAGTAACTCCCTTTCTGGGCTTATTTAAATCATCAAGAGGATGCAAATGTCTAGATTTCGTAGATAAACCATTAGCAGTTACTAATTATTTCTCAATGTCTTTGTTTGCATTCTTGACTTGCCAGGTCATGCATAATTTTGGAACTAAAGAGAGGATAGAAAAAAAATTGATGGAAAGTGAACAAAAAGCTGACGAGCTTACAAAAACGTGGATGGGAAAATGGACAGAGGCTCAGCAAATATTCGAGGTAAATTATGCTGATTTGATCAATGGCAAAACCAGACAAGTCTGGTTATAGAAATTAAAAACCAATTAACATGAACGTGCTACATACCATACTTATTGGAGTATCTCCCGCCCCCACCCTCGCCCTCCTCTAACAGCTACCACTGCAGTTTAACTCAATCGCCTTTGTTACCGCCGCCTTGTTCATCTATTCTGTATGCCCTTTAGTAACATTTATCAAATTACATTTTTGAAAGTTCAAAATTATGGTAGATCATCGTTTTTATTGGCATGCGGGAAAATTGTGGACAATTTTTAGTATTGCTTGCCCTTAGTTGCAAAGCGGTATTTTTGTATAACAAGCGGTGCTATTTTGGTAGGTGTGTGGGTGTGTGTTGGGGGGGGGGGGTGCAAATTATATGTGATTACTTCAAGAAGTACTGGAAGTGAGTATGTATACATTGTTACTGCTATTCCATGTACATTTTTCTCTTCCAGGAGCAAGCATTGAGTCTGTCGCGTTGTGGAAGCCAGATTTTGTTAACATCAGAGAATCCACATTTTGTTGGCATCGATGTTGACCCACTGAGCGCAGAAATTGTTATCTACCATTTACAGGTACGGCCATGATTGATTACTATAGAAAGTGCAGTATTCTTGATAGTATTTCGGGGGGTAATTGTATACTGTATACAAGCTCGATACATTGTGCACTTGCACAGAAGATGATCCACTAATCACAGCCGTAATGTTTGATTTTACTTCCTGATGATTGTAGTTTATTGTTCACCAAATTGATGTGTTATTTTAAGCCCAGAGATCTTGTTTCGTTGCTCATCTTTGTTTACCCGGCAATACAATCATGAATATAATGTTAACAATAGCACACGTTTATAGTACAGCAGTTCTAAGGCCATGTTGAAAGCGAGTGAACGTACAGATAACAAAATATAACCACTTATTCCTCTATTTGGATTTTTAGCATGGAAGAACCGTGATTGGATGTAAAGATTTCACAGAGGATCAAGCTATTGGTACGTGTTCTTCTGATGGAAGCCTTACTGTTATATTGGAGGGTAGTGGCAGATTTAAGGTATGGCGGACAGTAATTCAGTAATTTGAGAGAGGATCACGAATCATAACTTACCACACCAGAACTCAATTTATCAAAACAGTCAAAACCGACAACAAGAAGAAACGGCTGCCAGTGATTTTGATCGTTTTCATGTCTGTGATCGTAGGTGTTGTGTTTACGTAAATCTTTATATCGTAAATCTTTGCCATAAACGTACTATTTTGGTCAAATCTTCCATCACCCCCACTTATTAGCACCCCGTTCATTCGGGACCTTTGAGTATCACAACCACAAACATCCGTCTGCCAGTCTGTCAGCTTCTCTTTTCGTACTCTTCGATGTATACACACTCTGCACTCCATATAACAATTATTCCACACTATAGGCACTGTCAAAGCCCCGTATTATGTGAGCTATATAGGGTGAAGAGATACTGACAATAATACTTTTCTTTAAAAGGGCCCCGCGTTGAACTAGTGCTCAGGGCCCCACACGTCGGAAAACCGCCCCTGGTGCAGGGGGGGTAGAAGTTGATAGTAAAGACAAACCAATGCTCGTTAAAGTATTTAATTGCCTATTGGACCCTCGCAAGTATTTCAGGAATTGTTTCCCGTACTGACAGGTTAATAATCTGTCAAGTGTCTCCTCCAGTTTCCTTTCTGACCGTATTATAAGTATTAATAAAAGGAGTGGAGAATTTGCGCGTGACATTGGTTAGTTGCTGATGGTTAACAATCAGTGTAAGGGAGGCGATCGGACGGAGTGAATAATAGCAGCGAGTCGGTATCCGCGTGAGACTCAGCTAGAAGAAGATAAGTCTTTTAATCTTGGACACCTGTGTTTGCCGAATGATTACAAGTTCACTGATTGTAAACATCTTTCTTTCACTTTCAGCACTTAATGGCTCTGGTATAGAACGAGAACATTGTTATGTTGACGTCACTGTGCGAAGCGTTGTGCTACATCCAGTGTCGCCCCTGTGTACGGTGAACGGCCATGACCTGATAGGCAGCAAACGCTTACGCCAAGGTGACATCGTACAATTTGGGCATTCACTTCGCTTCAGGTTTAACAACCCACGAGAGGCAGAAGTACTGAAAGAAAAGCGAAGATCAGGCCGATTTTCACCAGTGGTAAGCTTGATTTGATAGATCATATTTTAAATGACTAAATATGCATACATTCTCGTACATTTGAATGTAACAGATACTGCACCTGTTATATTACCCAGTCTATTCACCGTATAACCTCTTGATGTTGTGGTCTAGCATTTGTCTTTTGTATCTTATTCTACATTAAGCTATGCCGTTGATAAATACTTAGAACAGATTGACTTTTTTAATCGCAATTGTAACATGAGGCAAAGTATATGCAATAAGGTGGCGTGCAGTTAACCAATAGGATGTCACCTAGATGTAGGAGGAAAGGCCATGTCACTTTATTTCCTTACTTATTCACTTGGTTGCCGTTTTTAAATCACGCCTTAACTACTCAATATTGGACATTTTAGGTTGTCGCGTAATGCACTCCAGCCTCCGCCTGGCAGTCCAAATTGACCGGCGCCCTCTCTACGCGCAAGTAACCCTTGATTTAGTAGACCCCACTTGGTGGTTTTACTCAGTTTCTTTAGGCTATTTTCAGTGTAGGGTGCACTGCTAGCCAAGGTCCTATGATAGAGAGACTGCCTGGAATAATAACGAGTTTGCAGTTTCCTTTTGTGCATATGCACAGTCAGGTAGAGCAGAGCTAGAATCTGGTGTAATCTATTGATTTGTTAATAGAGGTGGAATATATTCCTACCCTTTGGTTTCTTATGTTAATTGAACCGTATCGTAAAGAAACATACCATACGTTTCTTAGTTAACAAAAGTGTCGAACAAACATGGACATCCTTTGCAACCCAGTGATTGTTCTCATCAGGTTTTTTCATCACCATGAAATGAAGTTTGGAGTGGTAAAGTGAGTGGATATGAAAGTGGAAAGTGACCTGCTGTGCACTAGCAAGATTAGATTTTTAGTAGATCGTTTTATTTTCGTTTACTGCTTTTATTTTCCAGTTTCAGAGAGATCAAAGTCTAGACTCAGGACTTAGTAGCCCCGAAGATTTAGAACGGCAGCTCGCTTACCTTGATACTAATGTTTCCATGGAGAGTTTAGACAACGCTGTAATGGAAGAAGAGTGGTAAGTTCATTCTTCTAGGGTGCTGCTGTGTATTCTCCCCTGTTTTGTAGGATTGTTTCCAATGCTGGACAGACATCATCGTGCACGTTTGTGACCTTGCAATGCAAACACTCCTTGAGTAAGAAACTTTAAACCTTAGCCAATAAGTGTATATTTTTTCTTTTATCGCAATATTTTATTGCTTGCGGACAATGTTCACCATCGATTCTTTTGATCATGCGTTTGAAAACAAGCTGCATTTGATATATATCTATAGTTGATGCATTACCGTTTAGCCAATTGAGCTGAAATATCATTATGGCAGTTGATGCGGAGAGTCGCCATTTAGATTCTGTAACTTAAAGTGAGTGGGAGTGGGCAGTATCAAGAATCGGAGTATAACTTTAAGTTACATTCAAAAGGTGCAAGTGGGATTCGAACCATTGCAATGATTTTTACAGCTAGAAGTCAACCATGTCACTGCCATGTGATGGGTGAGTTGACTTAAGTTAGAATCTAATAGTATCAAATGGGAAGTAGCATATCATCAATTTTATGTGCATCTACCTTTTTCTGTGCAGATATTTATAGTATAATAATGATTTCAAGCAGGGAGTCGGTGTGCCATCATAATTTAGAACAGTCGCAAATGAGTAATTCACCGAAATCGCTAGTACGCCCCAAGGCGTTTGGTAATGCAAAGATTAGTTATTGCGTATTGCCTTCCATTTATTTATGATACCGAATATTAGAATTACAAGAAGTAGCGAAACCACGAACCGAGGCTCCCAGCTCTACGGACACTGATTGGTGGAAACAACACCAATATAGCAGTCCAAGTTCTGTTTGGCTATTTCGAAAACATAGTTGGGTATTAGTTTCCTTCCTTCCTTCCGTGTTCCGTTATGATGATATGTGCTCTGCAGAGTATCAGTCGAAAATGATTTTATGGTTTGCTTTTTTGTTTTGTTTTTTAAATTCTGCGCTCAATACAAGGCAGGGTTGCCACGTCAAGGTTTTGAGTTACTTTGAAAGAAGTAGAAATATAAAGTAAACAAAAAACAGATGTAATTGAGGACAAGAAATTAGAGATTTCCAAGAAGAAGGCGATTGGTATTAGATTTAAAAGTGTCAAGATTATATGTAAGAGGGAAGCAGTCTGAAGACAGAGAGTTCCAGATCTTGGCAGCAGAAATCGAAGCAGAAAAGTGATGCACAGATTCTGCATACCGAGTGGATCTTGACCTAATGAAGGAAAAGAGGAATCAACTCAGAAGAACACTTACTAAAGTAGTATAAAATGTACAGAAGATGAGATGACAAAAATGGTTTCGCTACTTCGAACAATTTTAATATCATATTTTCGCAAGTTTATAAGGAGTGTTTTTGTACAGCCATTTTTACACACAATATTACTTGGTTAGTGGTTGTCATATTTCATAGGAGAATTTTAAGAGCTATCGTGACCAACCCACTAATAACAACGTTGTGAGAGTTTAAAAGTACTACAGTAGACACTTGTCTTTTATAGAATTTATTTATCACATATTTTGATAGGATGGCTTCCTCAGTTTATAAGAACTACTATCAATGACCATCGTGATTTATACTATTTCGGCTACAGTAGAAAGGAAAGGAGTTGAAAGAATAGGACGTTGGAAGTAGTCACAAGTCGATTTGGCAGCAGTATCAACACGAATGAGTAACGAAATACGAGTAAGAAGAATATTTTCAAAGAATATACAGTCTGTACGAGGCCGCAACGAAAGTTCAATTCCATTTTTAGTCACCACCGGGTATTCTCTGTTGCACTTGAGTGGGAGGTAATCTGCATGCTGTAGCCAACATTTAGCAGAACTGAAAGCAGGAGTAGGGTCTTTCATATGTATTAGTATATAAGGAGTGACGAGTATCTAAGCTTGCTTTATCTTTATTGTGTAGCCCTGAGACGATCGATTCGGAGGAGGACCTTTTGGACGAAATTGAGGCCAGGAGGTACGTTTCTAAGTTCTTGACCATAAGTAGTTAAACGAGCGACTATGCAAAATACTTTCCGAGCAATTCATGTACCATCACAAATATTTCTGACCAAAAAGGATAGTATACTGAAAGTATAGGAGAAATCTAAAGATTTGTAATAGAAGGCGATAGGCGTTAAGAGTTGTTGTAATATCTTGGTTGGGTTCTCTCTCAGTTTTGCATGAAATCAGGCAATAAACCAATTAAGGAAATGCATTTCGAAGGATGTGGTTAGTATATACCAGCGTTCAAGATTGCTTCAGCTGTAATACTGAAATTCATGTTAATAATGAAAGCATCGTCTTGTGCTAATACTTTTCACTGTATACATGCTTGAAAAGTGCTTTTGACCGTATCGAAGCTCTTCTCGGATTGTCGACCGTCATTTTAAAACTGTGGAAAGAACCTTACAACGGTACTGCAATCCTAACCAACTTGCTGTCGGATCTTTGCTGTGATGTCGAACTGACAAATGAAGTGAAATGTTCTCTTAAAACTTTTGTATCGATGTTGTGAAACCAAGCCTTAGAGAAATACAGTATGTTAACCAAACTGTAACAAAAGGTGTGAACTAGATGTTGATTAAAAGTTCAAAGACACCTTCGAGCATGGCGCGAAAAGTGCTGGATGAATACCTTATTCCTCCACAAGCTAATTTCTCTGCCTCTCTTGTGATCGCGTTTCCTGTTGCCTTTGATGTCCGTGCGACTGCTTCGTCTTTTGGGGAGGAAAGTATAGCCAACGATATATGATCGTGATTTCGGGATGGTGGATGGGGGTCCTTTCAATGTAATCGGGTGTTAACGGGGTTTTTCATTCTTTTCTATCGCAGATGTGACTTGCATCACCAGATTCAGCAGCTACGAGAAAGCGAGATCGAACGCTTTTCGGATGAAAAGATTCGTGCGGAAGCTTTTGAAAGGAAGCAGTGTGAACTTACAGATAAACGGAAGAAACTGGAAGACATCAAATCTGATGAAGTGACTGACTTAGACATCGCTAAAAAGGCATTGAAAAATTATAAGGAGAACTGGAAAGAAGGGAAAGAAAAAATGCGAAGACGCGCAGAACGTGAGGTTGATCAGCTGATTGATTTGAAATTAAAACAAATGAACAAATTGTCGGAATCGGATCGAGATCTCCGCAAAAAGAAGCATTTAATTCGAACTAAGAGTGAAGATTATTGGAAACGAATGGATTTGTTCGATAATTTACTGGTTGACAATGAGTTGGAGAGAAAAAGAATCGCCTTTGAAAATGAAACGTTGAAATCCCGTGCGAACTCGTTATTGAGTTTGTCTCCAAAAGAAGAAGTTCAGGAAATCATCGAAAATAAAAAGGTGCTCGAGCAATTGTTGGATAATCATTACAAGATTTTAATGTCGGAACAAAGTAAGGTTGAACAAATCGAAGAAGAAATGGAGACGAAGAAACTAGAACATGAAGATGGAATTCAGCAGACCCGACATTTATTAGAAGAGCTGAGCCGCCAACGACATTCGTTCGATAGCAATGATTTGACGGAAAGCAAGGATTCGTTTCCAAGTGTTAAAGAAGAAGAAGGGGGTAGTATTTCCGGAAATTCAGGTAGTAGCGGATCGGAACCAAATGGTAGTGATGTTGAAATGTATGAAAATTTAGCAAATCATCGAAGACGCGTTGGTTGTAACTTTGACAGAAACTTTTATACTAACGATACTCGTCTTCGTGCGAACAAGAAAGCGCAGCTGAAGAAAACATCATCCGATTCGGTCCTCGATAAACCTTCCAAACGGAAGTTAAAGTTCAACCAACTTGTTCTTGACGTAAAACAAACTTTACAAGAGAGAGAAAAGGCAAGGGATCTTGATCTGGGGAGGCTGGAGAAGGAACTAAAAATGGAAAATGATGTCGTGAAGAAGATCCAAGATAAGGTAACGGAGGAAGAGCATCATCTCGAAAAATTACAAGAAGATTTGGATTTGAAAACGAACGAGCGACTTTCTTTGGTAAATCAACTGGCTGAAGCTGAAACAAGTGAACTGAGTGCGCGATCAGTGCAGCTGCAATCGGAACGGGATCTGTTGCTTCAGTCTAGGGAAAAAGTAAGGGATATGTATGAGACTTGTATCCGGGATTTTTTTGAGGATCTGAATCGTCTTTGTGAGCAAAATCGTAAACGGTGGTCACCTCTTGGATTATCAGGGTCCACTAAACGGGAGATAAACTTCGAAAGCCTCGTCAGCGAAATTATCAATTCTGCAAGTTCAGATGACTTCGTAAAAGGGTTAGTGGAACGTGAATGGAAAGCACGAGAGCATGAGACAACAATAGATAAAACGGACAAAATTATTAATGAACTCACTAAGAAACAGGTAGATCTTCACGAGGAAGCGTTGAAGGAATTAGAAGGTAGAAAGAGCAAGCATCATTTTCAACAAGCGGAGAGGCAGAAACAGATATCTGCCAGTATGGAGCAATTGTTCTCCTCGGTGGGCCAAAATAACGAACACTTAAATCAATTTTTTAACGTTGAAGCAAAGCGAATGGTTGAATTCCAAAGGAAGATGGGTGAGCTAGAATTCAGGTAAGTAAATATATTCACATCTTCGCTGGCTCAGATTATGTTCATAACCTAACCTTAATTACTAAAATATTACTCCCTTTTTGCTTAACCAGGATTGTACGGAAGGATGTACAGTCACAGGATACATGTCTTCTGTCATTTCATTTGTTGTAAGCACATACCTGGGCCGTGAAGACCTCTAGATACCCCTAGGTTACTGATGTGAACCAACTGTCGCTAATTATGGAAATATCCTAAAAATTATCGATGTGTACTGTTAGGTCATGGAATCCGCAGGGTGCATGCACTCTCCGCTGCTAAGTGTTTGCCCGTACTATAAAAAGATGTGTATTATGAAATACCATTTTACTTATAAATATGATAATCCAGTCTAAAACTGTTCAAGGAAGCATGACGGCAAATAGAGTAAACACTAGAAATCGATGATATACTAATTTTTATCAAGCTTTCAATGTAACATACATCATCATCATGGACGTTTTACACTTATGTTAGTTTGGATTTATACAAGATAAAACAATAGCAAAGTAGCATAACTATCAAAATAGCATAATAACGAAATACAATTGAGTGGTTTGATCAAGTGGGAATATTGGAAGTACTAACGATGTGACATTTAGACAAATAATGCGATAAGTGGGATGACATGCAAAGGTACAAAGACCCGTACTGTACAACGTGCTACTAGTTCCTCCATGAAGCTTCATCCATTCACTGTCGAGGTACCTAAGTGCAGGATTTCCACATCTGTCATGAGTTTCTTTCCTCGCATTGACACTCCCTGGAATTCTCTTTCTTCCTCGTGCTTCCCTAATGACTATAACCTTAATCTGTTCAAAGTTCTTAGTAACAGGTTTCTGTTAGCTCAATCTTTCACTTAATTAACCTGTCTTTTCTATGCCTTCCTTTTTTGTAGCTCTTAACGTGTCAGTGGCATTTAAGCTTTGTTAAGAGCAACTTCTTTAAAATAGAAAAAATTTTTAAAAAACCACACACTATCAAAACAAAAAGGGGGAGAACCGATTGGCATTTATCGAGGGACGGTATGAGTTTTGATGTCAAGAGACGTTCTTGAATAGAAAGTGCAAATACGATTTCATTGCCAACAGAATAATGTACCATGTTGAAAACCGTACTACATAAATTTTGATATTAACACTTGAACCATGCCTTCTAGCATGCACGAATTACTTTCAATTCTGAAACGATCTCTATCCCCGTTCCATGACAATACATAATTTTGGAGACTGGATGAACAACTTTTGTGTCAGGGGAAAAGGAAATTCACACGTAATATGATTTTACGTTTAGATTTCCTAAACTTGCCCTCGAATTGCGGTTGGTATGAACCCCTTGTAGGAGTACTGAATCCTTCGAAGGAGAATTTTTTTGCGAAGGCCGTAAGGGTCAGTTTCTTACAAAGAAGTGAGAGGGTGGTGTGGAAGTAATACTTCTGAGCCTTAACTTTTAAAGAGATTCACTTCTCGTTTTAGGCAATTTAATTGATGTAAATGTATCTTCTAGTAGTGTGACGTTGTTACGAACAATTCGTTGAATGATAGAAGTTTGAATATTAAAAGTGTTTTGAAGCAGGTTCATAACATGACATTTTTAGTATTTCCAGGTTCCGTTCCCATAATTTTAATTGTAACAATACCCACCATTTTATATTACCACACTATCATTGACACACGGTATTTTTGTCAAGCAAGGTCATTTGTGAGTGCCAGTAGCATTCACATAGGGGTTATCTCCACTCAAGTGTAAGGAAAGCATCACATCTGCATATGCAGTGTACCGTTTGCAGACAATAGAAATACGAACGATCCATTGATGCTAAGGTACCTCCTGTTCATTAGCCCTGATTAGGCTAAACGCCGATAGTCCAAGGATTTACACACTTGAGGATTTAAGTCATCACCGCACAATTCGAAAATTGAGAAGTAATTTACCATTTTCTGAAGAAAGATGAATAGGCAGAGCGGTTTTTTGCGATTTTCTGGAAAATAGGCAGAGCGGTCTTTTGCGATTTTGTGAAAAATAGGCAGAGCGGTCTTTTGCGATTTTGTGAAAAATAGGCAGAGCGGTCTTTTGCGATTTTCTGAAAAATAGGCAGAGCGGTCTTTTGCGATTTTGTGAAGGATAGGCAGAGCGGTCTTTTGCGATTTTGTGAAGGATAGGCAGAGCGGTCTTTTGCGATTTTGTGAAGAATAGGCAGAGTGGTCTTTTGCGATTTTGTGAAGAATAGGCAGAGCGGTCTTTTGCGATTTTGTGAAGAATAGGCAGAGCGGTCTTTTGCGATTTTCTGAAGGATAGGCAGAGCGGTCTTTTGCGATTTTCTGAAGGATAGGCAGAGCGGTCTTTTGCGATTTTTAGAAATGTTCTTATTTTCAGAACGTGGATTTAAAGACCAGGTCTTCCGGTCAGTGGGACTCTGTGTGCTTGCATACCCGCCAAAAAGATGGGGAATAATTTATGACTCAAAACTACTCGAATCATAGAACTGAGGGGTATAGGAATTAAACATATACCTGTTCCGGTCTCCATTTTTCCGCCAAAAAAACAAGGCATCAGGACCAGACATCTGATTTGATGTCATATTTGTGGATGTCAGTTATAGATGAATAATTTCAAGCCAGTGTTAAACATTAGTTTGTATTAAACAATAAGCTAATTTATTGTTGCAGTATGAATGTAGCCTCATTAGGCAAATTGAGAATTCATCAATGTATGTATTTTGGCGTGCGTTTAAAACAGGTCTCCTTAATACCCCCTTAAAAGGCCTCTTTCACTTAGTTTACATTTTGTTTCGTTTCGTTTTATTCTTGATAGTATACACTCTAAACTAAAAAGTAGCAAAGAACTTCAATTAAAAATCGACGCGCTACGGAGCAGGAAACCTTTAAACGGTGAAATCATCAGCCTGCCGCTAGAAGAGAGTATCGACTTGATAGAAAGTGAAGTCGAGGCTATTTTGTCGGACAAAGAAAGGTGCGAAAACGAGGCGAACTTACTAAAACAAAGACTGGAAGAGGAAAAGAAAGAGTACTTGGAAATGTTAAGGTGAGTCTTCCTTTAAGGTGTTAAAAGTTATTGCAACAGGAGGAGTGGGTCGATATTCACCATATGATTGGGGTGGTGTGTCAACATCGGGTGAATCATGGGGTGCGTTTTATACATATTCATTTTGGCATTGCAGCATCTGTTTTCATTTCTTGCCGTAGGATCTTCGTAGACGTTTCCATCTTTTTTTGGTATTCTCCTTCTGTGTGAGCTTGTTCTATGTTTCCTTGTGAGGTTATCTATCCTCCTTCATTTTGTGATTACAACGAGGCCTCATTAGTTATCGAATGAAGGACGTTATCTTATGCGACGTTTCGAACTTTCGAACGCTTGAACCTCGTTTCAGTGCAGACATGCCCTCTGTAAGAACATTTGATCGCTCATGTGACGTTACAGTAAGTGGGACAATGCCTTACCCCCACCCACCATTTGTGACACAATTTTGAGTAGGATTTTAGATATGCAGATGCATAGGTACACATGGCGTGGATTTTTTAGCGAATGGTCATATCTAGTTAGCTTTTAACGCTAAGATTTTTTTCTCCTCTTTTCAACAGAAGTCAAGAAGAATACGAAATCATAGGCCAAGGTAAGCTACAGTGTCACTTGTACTTAGATTATGAATAACGTGGTAAGGGGCACAACAGAGTGTCAGAAACGGATTGACAGCAGGCATTCCGAATACCTTGAAACTTCTTTGGAATTGACAGTTTGGGCCTGAAGAGCGTACGTTGGGGCGGTTTGATCTGGGTGAAAAGTTGTTGACAAATAGCTGTTGCGGACCGACAAGGGAGAGGGAACCTTGAAAGACATCGAACCAAATTGCGATATAAGGGTTTTTTAAAATGTTGTATAGAATAGGACTGAGTGAAAGATTAAGCTAACCTCTAAGCAGCTCGTTTAAGTTATGCTAACACAGAGAATAGACGATCAAATGGCATTGATGATGATTCCCAGGGGTGGAAGCACTACTGTTTCAGTCAATATGAAAAAAGAAATGTTCCAACCTAGAATGCATAGGCTGCTATTGAGGTGTGACTAATTCCTTTATGTACAGTGATGTCTCTTACATGTGTATGAAGGTCTCAGAGCGTATTTTGTTAAATCGTAGCTGACAGCTTTTATTTCGGAGTGTACCAACAAACGTTAAAAGAAGTGAATGCGAATATTCCATTCCCAAGCCCTAGCTGACAGAGCAGTAGTATGTTTCATAGTAGTTGGATAAGAATTTCGTTAATTATCAATTTGAGGACTGGTGTTGCTCTACTAGTATCACCAATTCTAGGTTTTAGAGGTCACTTTTTCCCTAGGCTTTATCACATCAAATTGTTTGATATCAATGAAGAGTAAGTAATGGAGCGAAGATTCACCGTCTTGGTTAAAAGATTACATCCATTTTAAGTTTAAATGATCCCCCGTTAAAGACGTTTCGGATATTGTAATAAACTTGTTTTAGCATGTGAATCACATTTGAGTACAAAAAGCCCCATCATTTTGCTATGTCTTTGCATTATCGTTTGATGACAGTTTCATTACTAAAGTACACGAACTATTCCACCTGTACGTATCGTGGAATTGAATGTACTCCCAGTAGATGAAATTAACACAATGGAAACTCAGCTACCAAATTTCTCAAGTGATTATGTATCTGACTTTGATACATACCTGAATACTCACTCTGTTAAGTCTAATGTAAAGCAAAGCCTTCATTTTTTCTTTATGTTGTATATTTTATTTCTTTTATCTTCTTCTTCGTCGTTAGAGTATCGTGAATCTTGTCATTTGGGTTTCCGAGTTGCTGGAGGTGACGCAATATCAGAGATTCAAAAAGAGGTTAGTCTTCCCGGTTATTGAAAGCACGCTGTCTGTTATCAGGCGACCTGCTAGTCTCGTTTCTGTTAAGAGTCTTGTAGTTGGGTGGATCAGTTGCATTCAGTTCATATTCTGTTGGAAGTCATATACAACGTCGAAGATGCCTCACTGCCTTTATTTTTTATTACAGTTTTGACAAATGGTGTCACTCCACGAATCACCGGTATAGCAAACACATAACTGACAGTGGTAGTTTCACTACTTCGTATTTGCAAGTAGAGGGAGTCAAATCTTCATTTTGTGAGTCGGAATTTTAGGCTTGTGTTGACGCAGATATGACTTCTCTTATGTCTTTAACAGATATTCTGGGGGAGCAACGCGATGGAGTTTCTGCAACAAGGCCTAGATCCGTCTTCATCAGTTATATGTGGAGGATGGAGGTAAATCTTGTTTCATGCTAATGGCCTTGCCTTTTGTTTTTGTAATGTGTTAAATTATATACATTATCATAAAAGTACGGCTGCTTTTCCATCAAACTTTAAGTTGACTCATGTTAAAAATTCCGGCAGCATATGTAGATTCATGATGAAAGGGTTACCGTCAGAACACTGTACCCTTGCAAATACGACATGTATGCTCTCTCA
Source organism: Carybdea cf. marsupialis auct. non (Linnaeus, 1758) (assembly GCA_010016065.2). NCBI lineage: Eukaryota > Metazoa > Cnidaria > Cubozoa > Carybdeida > Carybdeidae > Carybdea > Carybdea cf. marsupialis auct. non (Linnaeus, 1758). The sequence continues at coordinate 2,870 of JAAAKL020007093.1, read as the reverse complement.
GTCTTAAAGAAGCATTGAGTCTGTCGTTATATTGATCAACATCTCTTTTGTGAAGTGATATCTTTATAAACCGCTTCTTTTGGGAATTAGCTCCCCTTCTGCCCCTTTTCCTTTCCCAGAATCCTTACTTAAGAAAGCCAATTTTCAGTACCCCTTCGTTGTTCAATTTGGTAAATACAATCTTGCACTGCTCAATAGGTGTGCTACAACTGGCGCTATATAAGTTCATATCAAATAGGCTTCAATTTCTCACCTTTTCTTAAAATTGGCTCATGGCAGCCCGCATTGGTTCTTCATTCTTCTGGCCTGCTTATGCCATTTTTTGTTTATCACCTTACATGCCATAGCTTGTAGTATTTTATAGTAGCTTGTAGTACCTTGATTTGCGTTGAAATAATGCGCCCGGGTATTCAAATGTTTTGTCGCTTCTATGTTACAGTTTTTGTACTGAAGAGAAAGACGTCACAATTCTGATGAAAAAGACAGGGGACAGAGCTGTTCTTAGGTGAGAAACTACATTACAGTTCAGAATTTCCGTTTTATTAACTGATACTGGCAACGTGCTGTACTTTGAGAGATTTTGTCAATTACCCATCTTCTTCTTCCCGCCTGTCTTCTAATTGCGTAGTTTTCTTATAGCAGCGTTGCCCCGTCCACATCCCTTGGCAGGCTTTCTTTTCATTCGCCAAACAATGCGGTGGCACAATGTGACGTCAAAATTTTTGTTCGCAGGTTCAATCTGAAGTACGTTACCACGCCTTCCCATTGCTAGGTAGGACATCATCCTATATGCAACCAAGCCTTGTACAACGTCAGTCTCTTGTACAACGTTGATTAAAATGGGATAGTAATGTACAACATACGAAAGACTGGGATTAATTGCTTAAGTGACAAAAGGATAAGCTACTAATGCTGTGGTAATAGACAAGATCTCGCTTTCTTTTATTCGGGTGGTTAATATTTGGATTGCCGAGAAGAAGCGTCACTGATTGGGACCGACCCAATCGAGTAAACCAACTCAGCCACTATCCCAAATAGCTTTAAGCTCTCGTTTAGTTAGTAATTGTATTATGTTATTTGATGTCTGGCTGGGTTTTCAATCCAACAAAATCCGATATCGGGCTTTGTGGAAAGAACTGCCCCATTTAAATGCGAGTAGATGCTTTTAAGTAGAAGCTTGGCGATGAGAAAAACAAAAGAAATAAAATCTCTTGCTCTCGGTGTTTCTAGTATACTATGCTTGTGCACTATTCAAGCGATAATTTCGGCACAACACCGTGCATCATTTATTTCTGTGGTATGTGTATGAGTTGCAGTAGGTTGAACACCATTTCTATTACCCAAGATCGTTGAGAAGAGGGGAGAGAACATATAGATGTAATCCCATTCGGGCTACTGTCGTAGTTAAGATCTTTTTATTCCGTAAACATTGCCTGCAACCCACTTTTCTTGCCTTGCTTTAATGACGGCGATGCGTTGATTTTAGGTGATTGAAGGGGAGGCAAAGATGACATAGCTATTGTATACTCACGCCAAATGCAGATTCTGTATACACATATTGTTCATCTGTTCCGTCAATTGCAGTGCTTTGTGTGTGCATGTGTTTTTGTATCGACAGTGTTTTCTTCCTTTTACTCTTCCTACCAATTAGAAGCCTGCGTCTACCACCAACCTTATGAGTATTGCTCGTGTTACCGCAGCAGAAACCATATCGCGTAAACAAAAGCAGGGGAATTTACGTGGAAATAAACTATATGAAGTAATGTTATGCTGAAATGATTTTGTATTAAATTGATGTCTTGGGCTCCACATCACATTTGATCGTGGTGTTATTTGGACATTTAAGCTATAATTATAGCGTCTGTAATGATGTGCCCACCTGTTTACATCACTTTCCACCCTCTCCTATTACCGTATATCTATTCTGAAAATATGCCAGTAATGGCTATTATGCATCTACTCGTAGCTTCTGTGTTAAATTTACAGACGTTGGAAACACATCACTTAGGCAGTCGTAAGCTGTCATCTGGTGAGGTATAATTACGTTGTGGAAAGATTTATCTTTTGAAGCAAGCGGAGCAGTATTAGATAGTCGCTTAATGTTTCCAGGGAAGACTGCATTTTTATTTCAGCTTACCAAGTAAGTTTTTTTTGCACGTGAACGTCATGTCAATAAGAACATGGACAAGTTTACTGAGATGGAAACAGTGAAAGTGGAATCATAAAACATGCGGAATAGCTATCCACTTGATGATAGCCAACAGAACTAGTCCGGCCAAATCTTTCGTATTTCTCCGGTTTTAAATTGTACACTTCACATCTTTATCAAAACTATGAGGAAATGATGATTGGAATAAAGGAATGTACTTTTAAACTTTTTAATTCACGTAACATATAACACAAGAAAGAAACACAAGGAAGAAAAATTCACGTGAAACTAGAAAGAAAAATCAACTAGAAATGGCTACTACCAGCAAATTCGTCGTCTTTCTTTGCACATTAAAGTTATCTGATATCTCTCTGGCGACCGAAAGCTATCTCAAGTTCGTTGCCGATTGTCCTTGGATACACTTGTTTATTTACTTTAGTAGCATACTCGTACTTTTTATAGGTTTCTTTCATATTTATTTCTCTCATGATTTGGCAATCCCTTCTGCCTCGACTGTAAACCTGTGAACATACCCTTCCTTCAGTACACAGCCTCGCAATCACCATATCTTTCTACCCTCGACGAACCGGCAACTCATAGTGGTAGTTGTTTGATTATACACAGTTAGATCATGGTCAAATGCAATAGTATATTTAATATGAGTAAATGTAATTCTATAATTGACCTTATGATCGTTTTCATTTTGAAACAGCTTTCTCGG
>JAAAKL020007092.1:0-17257 GCA_010016065.2 Carybdea cf. marsupialis auct. non (Linnaeus, 1758) | reverse complement strand
AAAGAAAGAGATATGAACTTAACCATTCATCGTATTCGGAATCAGATGAATGAACCCAATGACCCATAACATATTTAATAACCTGACGTTTTCCATGAATATGGCATTTGCATTAGTATGATCTTTCTATAAACATGATGTCTTTCCTTTCGTCCAGATGACTACGAGGATCAAAGCGACGAGGATTGGTAACCTCATGTTTGCAGAATTAACAGCATATAAGAGAATGGTTATTGTGTGGTGACAATTAACAAAACTCATTTAATTCATCAAATTTTTGCTGTTAACCTATTCCATTTTAGCGGCTTATGTATAACAAAATCAAAAAAATACATCTGCTTTTTGTTGTGGCTAGAGGAAGCCTTGATCTTGTAAAGTAGGATGTTGTACCGAATAAAATACAATCGATCGAAATAGTCTCAATTTTTCATCTATATTGGACTATTGTTGTATATATTGGTCATAAAATCAGTGTTAAAAGAGCGCTAGTTTACCACGCTGTGCATTGTTAGCTGAATCACACAAACACAAGCCTTCATATGCAACGTCATTTCAGCCTCACAGTTCCCTATCTTTGCACACCACCTACAAATTCTTGTTAGTTTCTCGGGTAATGATAAGGCTCTGCCGACGTAGGGCGACACTGCCAGTACTTCAAAGGTCCGCCTGGTATTTCAAGAACAATTTAAAGCAATTAAGGAAATAAAGCTGATCTTTTATGTATTAACAACTTATCCATCAAAGCCCTATTTCACCCCCATCTTGTTGGTCTTGTGCGGGATATTACTTTGCAAGAGGAAATGAATGTTCAGTTTTCGGCACCATAGGGTTTAAAGAATCGACGTGAAGTTTAATATAAAGTAACACATCCATTCCTCAAACTGTTCATCATCAAAATTCTCTCGTAAAGTCTCCTTTGTATAGGATATTTATTTTACATTATGATAAATGTTAAACCCAAAATTCCCTGTACACCTCAAATTTTTAGGGCTCCAAACACCTCCAGACCCGCCGTCCCTATCCCGTTACCTGCAGGGATACGAGCAACCAAAACTGGTTTCTATATGATGTTCAAGCAAACAGATTCGGCATTTCAATATTCAATTGATTACAATGAAGGAGGTATTACGAGATCCAATTCACGTGTGGTCGAAAGGGAATATTTCATACCTGAAGGAGTTCCCAAATATCCAGTTTCCAATTTATTTCTTGACTCAAGAATACCAAAATCTTGCAAACCTTCAATAGTCATTTCGGGTATGCATCTATTCTTAAAATGTTAAAGATATTTTATCGGTAAAAATTTGGGGTAACCGTAATTAAAACCGCAATCGATTGTGAGTTGGGGTCATTAAGACAATAGGAAACCCTTTTTATACTACAGTTGAGTTACGAAAAGGGAAGATTGAATGATCAAAAGCTAACGAAATTAAGCAGGACAGGACGTTGGCCAAGGAGGTAGCCAAATCGTGGGTAAACATTAAGAAACAGTTGAGGAAAAGCTCCAAATGCTTGCTGAAACTGTTTACGCAGGATTCAACAGGTTTGGATTAGAGTGCGACGTGGCCTCAGGTGGCAGAAAAGGAGGAGAAACAACATCTGCAGAACAGGAAAAACTAAGAGAAGTAAAACTAGAAAAGAGAAAACTGAGCAAAGATGGAACAAAGGGAGAAAGGAAGAGAGAGAAGGTTTAAAGAAATTGTAAGAAGAGGCCAAAGTGAAATACCGAGCATTGATAAGGAAGGAAAGGAAGGCTACAAAGGGAGAGAGAAAAAGAGGTATATAGGATTTCTCGAAGGACCCCTTCAATTTTGCAAAATCTTTGGTTGTGGAAACCTAAAGCGGGGTGCTTAGGTGTACAAAAGAAGAATCAGAAAGACATCTCAAAGAAGGGTACAGTGAGCCTAAAAGGAAAGCATAAGTGTCCTACATCAAAACACAAACAAACCAACAGGGCATGAAAACATGGACGTGGCAAATGAAAAACAATTTTCGGTTTTCAATGAAGAGGACAGCTAAAATTTATTCATTAAGACTTAAAAGTTCAAAGGGATCTGAAATATACATTTAAAAAGATCAATCTCGTAATACATTTTGCCTGTTAACGTATTGTGTGCATTTGTTCCTAAAAAGAGGACGAAAAGAGAAAATTTGGAACTATAATCGAAAAATTAACATTTAAGATCCAGAAATGACAATGATGAATTTGATTAGTCTTCAGCCCAAGATTTCAACAACTTGAACTTTTACCCCTAATGTAGAAGTTATTGAAAGATAATGACTTGTTTTCTGAAAAATTACTGTGGTTTAAAGTATGTGTATCAAGTGCAATGTCCGTCACGCAACATTCGTCATACAGCTTCTTTAACTAATACATGTATTCTGACCAATAGACTTTTTTATTTAGTTTTATTGTATGTTATGTCTGAACTAGAATAGTTCCTTAACAATCCAATAATAAATGTTAGTTGACATCATAGAAAGATTCAGGGAATTTTAGAGGAGATTAACTGAGATTTGATTCCATGTCACTTTTGTGTAACGTCCGTCACACTGATTATTTCTCTTCATGCAAAGTCTTACAATAGCATGGAAGACCAATCTTGGTCAAGACACAAAGCCTCATATTTACACTCATTACCCTAAAGAAGTTAAGTCCCTAGAAAGACAAATGTAGTTGTATGAGACGTTTTTCATTCTTAAATCCCTTCTGAATGTAACGTCCGTCACAGTGGAATTGACCAACATCACCCGGCGTTCCTTTCGACGTGTCATGCGGGTTCTTCATTCATTGCCTCGTATGTGGAGAAACAAGTCTGTGGCAAAGATATGGGAATTGGGAGAAGGTACTTGCCTCCCCAAAGAAGAAAACTCTGAGGGTATGGGCCAACCAAGAAAAATCTGAGAGTATGAGCCAATTCAGACTTATCTTACAAAGTCAAATTAACACAGAGCGGGGTCTTGATAATGAAGGTGCATGAAACAGCGGTAAAAACCTAAAGAGAAACGAAAAAATAAGGAAACTGAAAATTGAACGTTTTATGTCCATAAGTGCCACATCTGGCAGGAGTGCATTGACCAAAGCCAACAAACGAATTGGAATAAGAGATTTTTAAAATCCCACGTGTGCATTAGGCATGCATGGGGCGCTTGCTCTTACAATTACGCTGAAGAGAGAACAAGGTAAAAGGACACCGAAGGGGGCCAAAACATTGCTCTTACTCCTATTTATCCCATATATGAAGTTACTTTACTTCAGAATAATGTAGTGTCTAATCAGAATATAAACTGTCACTTGGCATATAATAGTTTGCTAGTCATGTAGTTTATTGTAAGAAAATATATTTGAGTCAAGTATATAAATAATTTCTCCATATTTCTTAATTGTGCAGCCATGGCAACGTAGTTGATGACCCCACACACGACACAAAATCATTATTGATCCTTCAATAAAATTAAACTGATTTTGATCTGGTCTTGGTCGATATATTGATCTATTCTTCAATTATTGCAGACAGAAGACCAATAATTTGTTGATATCTAATACTGAAAATAATACTGTCAGTACTGTAGTTTTGTGCGTGTTTGAGCCGCTTTATGCTAAGCTGAGTTTTGATAGCTGCAATAAACTAAGAGGAGTGACCAAGATTAGAACATCAGCACTCAATGATGGTTGAATGAAAATTTGATTTGTCAAGAACAGAAGAGCAAGTTCACACAAAACAAACTCTTGGAGAACCCTAGTGATAACATAATAAAATACTTCTGCACTCCGTGTCAACTTCACAATGCACCCACAGAAGATGATTTTAACATCAACAACTGCTTCTTTCGAGCAACGAATCGAGTACGTAAGTATTACATTACAGTTAATTGAACCCAACAGTTCACCGATATTTTCTCTCCCTGCAAATTTCATCTTGATATCAATTGTATTTCATAAATTTAAAACAATATTCTAGACCACAATCGAAACTTGCCATCTCACAGTTTGACTTAAGCTTTTAGAGCCATTTTACTTGAGTCCACTATCTTCCTCGTCAGTGCTTCGCTATGATCTTTAGCAGATTTAAACAGTTGTTACTCATAGTTGGAATGAAACTTCACTCCTATGCTGAGGGAAAGTGATGACGTCACAAATTCAACGTTTTGGAAATAGTTCGATTTGAAACCATAGATCTAAAGGTAACCCTGGAATAGGCTGTTTTGCGAAATACCAGACCTGTAGTCTATATTAACCTAAAGGCGTTTCAATCTCAAAAATCTCTGCTCAAAACTCTTTTAACATTCCTTGGTTCCTTAAGGTCACCTTCCGGTATCAAATAATGTTTTGTTAGAGAGATGTAACACTTTGGAAGCTGATATCTCGGTGTGGAAAGGGCATCACTCTCAACTTTAGCCATTGACATTTTTACTAATAGAGCAACATGAAAATTGAATATTTTTTCCCTAGTTCAAACATTTTCAAAATCGCGACGTCCCACTTTCCCTCCGCAGTTACAGGCGTTTGATTGTAAGATTACCAGAGTGATGCAGTAAACAACTGACTTCGTCTAAAAATGTTTCTCAAAGTCATTAATCACTTTAGTAGTCGAGTAGATATGTAATCAAGATCCTAGCATTGCCATTTAATAGAGGTCTGGCTGTAATTCGTGCTTTCGGGAAATCCTGAAGGCATCGAATGAATTCTGAGGTGAACTCCTTGGTATAACATTCTTAATAAAGCCATTTTAGGCCATCTTAAATACTATCGTATGACGCTGGTTCCTACGATCCACCATGCCAAGTTTCTTGTCACATGATATTTAGTCTGGATAGCAGAAACGCGCATGCCTCATTGAGGTGTCCCAAATCACAGATCTTCTCTCATATTATTATACACGTGTCTCCTAAGCTTAGAGAAAGTCGCCTGTACTTCAAAATAGGATTACGTGTGACCAGCATGATGTTCGCGCAAGGCATACAGAGCACATGAACAGCTGTAAATGACTATTATATTTCATCTAATCGGAATATTCTTCACAAGAATCAACGCCTCACTATCTGTACTGCTGATTATTGTTTGTGATTCGATATCGAATGAATTAATAGGTCTTTTGTTCGAAGGTATTAAAGAATAAGTCTCAACTTTATGTTTATTTACATCGAATGTCAGCCAGACACTGCTCGATGCCATACTCTTCATGTCCGGTACTCCACTTCCTGCCAGTAGATTTTTCGACCTCCCTATTGGCGACCTGTACTCAATATTCTTGGCTCCCATTGCCGATCCATCCCAATACCAAAGAGAACCGTCTTCAGAGCCAGTGAATAAGTTGTCTGGGTAAAGGCGGTGGAACTTCACTTCCCAAACTAGAGAAATGAGAATAGAATGTCACAAAATTAATAATGTAAGGCTAACTAGACTCAAATCATCGAAGAAAAACAAAAAAACCAGCAACAAACAAAAACGTAGAGACAGACACATAGCAATAACATGTCTATTATGAGTAGCACAAAACAAATGTAACAAGAATGCTAAGATAAAAACCAAGCCTCTCTAATACTAATTAAATATCACATCCGTCAGTGGGTCACTTACCGTACTAATTATCTGAATCAGAAATGAATATGAAAACTAGGAACAAACGCGGCAACACGCAGATTAAGGTATAATGCCTAAAAGATTCTAATAACTCTTGAATAGGTTGACTTAGTGTTAAGCAGGTTTAAATCATGGAGAAGACGAATCGGTGGGAAAAGAGAATCAGAAAGAAGTTGATCATCATTGATAACATCTTGATATTATTCTCTTACTTGGTCATTTCGATTTATAGCCGTCATACTAATTTGCATATGTAACACTGCAAATTGTTTGATATTGTCCAGTTTTCAGATTCCCGTTTATATTGTAATCCTTGAACACTTTATGAACAGTAATTCGCAAAAACTTTTGTTCCGAAAATCATGCGAAAGATGCTTTCCTATAAATTATGCATCCTGCCTTGTGCAACGTTGGCCAATGGCCTATTTGTGAATCATAGTTCAAGTATATATTCATGTTAGAATGACATATGATACGGGGGGATTCAACAGAATTTCCGAAGTCCACATTTTCACAGTCTAGCCTAAAATAGTGCTGTTGCTGTAAGTGTTACCTCATATTTTCAGTAGGTAGATTTTTGACAACATATCCCTTAGATTTTGAAAAATGAAATATCATACACACTGATATTTAAGCAGGTATCTGAAACAGGTATAACGAACTTGTTTAGCTATGGATTATGCACTGAACAAATTATCACAATTTCCCCAACGTTTGGTCAGTGGCATCATCTGGATTCTGATTTAGCAAATAAAACGTTAACAAACTCAGTTAACAAATCTGTACAAAGAAATGGAAAATTCCTCTAAAATTAAGGCCTTTTCCATCTAACTACACAATGACAACTAAAAAGCTATGTGCATAACTTTACCACTGCTGCTGTGAGCTTCCACTAACGTGACGGGGAATGTCTCTTGCCGCAAATCCCAGAATCCTATATTTCCATTGATAGAACCAGTTGACAGAATGTGCGGTTGATCAGGGTGCCGATCAATTGCAGACAGAGGAGACTTTTCACCAGACCTGGGACAAAAGGCAACACGTTATGTAAGACCTTGGTTTGGAATCATATGTTTATGAAGTCAACACGAAGTAACAGTAACTTATCCTTTTAGACAAAAATGAAGGAAAGTGGCGTGACGATTAGTGAAATCATTATTGACTATGGATACTTACAGCGGAGATTATGAAATGGCAGCTGGTTGCAATTGTAGTTAAAATTGTAAATTACATTCGGTAGTTCAAAGATAAAGGTCTTCATTGAATGGATGTACGAAGTGCAGTAGTAGACTCGACAGAGGAATGAATCATAAGGAAGGTAAGACTACGAAGAGTAAAGGAACATAATACAGAGAAAGATGACGATTTGCATGTTGTATCAAAATATATTGTTAGCATTATCCAACCGATTCGATAAACTACACAACGTCGTTTAGCACTTGAGAAAAGACGATATGGGACTTAATATTAAAAATGTGCTGATAAGATCGATATTATGGTGATAATTAGACTTGACTAAGTAATGCGGAGGGGTCATTTACTTTGCCGTATGCAATAACTAAACACGATGATACCAATGTGGAAAATATAACCCCAAAATTTTTACGACAATTATTGAACCACAACCCTTTACCTACGTCTAGGGCTGCTCGGCTGACAATTCACATTGTCACATATCCCAAGGCACATACAATATTTGTCCCCCGTGTACGTCCCTCAAGCGTAACATTTTCAGTTGTTTAACATGCAAACCACAGAATAGTAAATAAGTCGAAGAAAAACTTACGTCGGAGTTACCAGATTCATTAAGAGATTTTGAATATATATAAAAATGAGCAAAGCGCGGCTACAAACTTCGCTTGCTTGGTTTGAATACAAATCGTATTGTAGCCCACCTTACAGCAAGAGGAGTTTGTGCGGATGGAGATACCTCGACCGCATCATTTAACTTTTGTGAGTCACATCTTGTTACTCATTAATATCAGTTTACCTTGTAAAGTTATGGATTGTAGATGCTTACACCAGGGTTATTGGCAGTTTTGATGCCCTAATATATCCAGTGAGTGCATGATACAAACTATACTATCATACATTGTTCTACTGTACGATGAAAATTCGTTTTCGTTCGAGGAGGTAGCACAGCAGAACTATGTGCTCGAGGGCGATGGTGTTTTAGCGTACAGCTTGTTGTCTAACTATCTGATACGGTCATTATTTTTTGAATTACTTTAGCGGCGATTTCATTCCGTGCTCAATGTGCATGGTGTAAATATAGCCATTATTCTTCTAAATTCTCCCATAGGGTAAGTTCGTCTCCCGTATGGTACTCTTAGTTTTCCTCATAACATGTAAATAAATCGAGTGGCTATAAGACATACTGTGCATTGCGCTTAACATTGAGGTTACTTTCCAAACATTGACTTCAAATCGACTAGAAAATCTCTCATTGTTAAACCATTGCCGCTGTGCGTTTCAACCACCCTTATGAAAGTGATCCCTGGAATGTCGATGTATTCACAATATTCGGCATGTACTCCTCCTCTGAAGACGTGACTGTAGTTCAAGTGTTGTTTGAAACAAATAAATGTAAGAGTATAACAGAACCAATGCGTGGAGACTCATTGTAAAAGCAGACTAAAAATATTAGGCAGTCTGCAACGAGATTTTATTACAACTTTCTTTTGTACTGTGAAAATCTCCGGCGATCGTTAACGTTCCGATCCCCTTCCCTGCTATAATTAAGATCTCGTTTGTTAATGTTTACGATATTATAGTTTCTGCCTTCACGATGGGAAAACGACACAGAGAAAAGAAAGTACTTTTTTACAACAATGTATCCCAAAAATTTAAGATGCGCATAGCAACACCCTTGGTTTACATACCTGTAAGTCTCTCTTATTAAGAACCCTCTTCGTAATTAGTTCTTTGGGAAAACGCAAGTACATCGTTAATGGCGACCTCCCCGTGTATCTATATGTAGGAGTTAATGGTGCTATCGCCATGTCATGGACTTTGATTAGAGTGATTACGCATATTGTTGAAAGAGATACAAGCTATTATTATGAAATCGCATGTATACCGTCCAACACAGATTGGTAGGACCATTTCTCACTTTTTGAAACATAACAATTAAAAGACAACAGACCCTACTTTTCTCCACTCACTTCTGTGAACTGAAATACTCTCTTAGTTGTTATGTGCAACTGGTATCCCCTGACTAACTTTTTCCGTAGCCGTAGCCGCGAATTTTGTTTCAGAAACTTTGCATGTACCCACTTCTTGTTCCCATCCAGTAATCGATTTAATACCTTAACTTATTATCATTATACTTACAAACATAATACCCTTTTTGGTGATTTACTCTGCTCTCTGAGGTCCCAAAGTTTCATCTGTCCAATAGAATTGATGGTTACTATCTCTGAAGCTCTGATGAAGCATACACCTGTTATTGTAGTCCCATCGGCATTTTCTATCAACGAAAAGAAAACAATAAGTTAACAGTGACAAAAAGGCTTTTAAGAGGTTCGGTTTTTTGGCCAATGAAATCGCTTCTGCAGAACAAATTAACATTTGACAGTTACTACAACGTCTACAACTATTCGGTGGGACAGGATTTCTTTCATTGGCCCCAAGCCCTTTGCTAGGTACATATGTGGCAAAAATATATGAAATCTTTTCTAATTGAAAGACAACATTCAGTGACACACACTTTTGTAAGTAATAGGTTGATTATTGGTTCATTGTTGCTGATTGATATTATAATTGGCATCGAGTATTAGTGGATGTAAGACGATACTTAAAAACACAGTGTATACTGCCTGATGCCAGTTGGCACCTATACAATTATCTGCACATCACGTACACATAACAGTAAATGCAAATCACCAACTATCTGCATTGGGACTGGTAAATAGTGGGTGCTGGGAATGATTTAAGTCGCGGAAAAGCACGTTGGATACAACAAGAACGTCTGTGAGATGAAGGAGTTTGTTACTTATTGTGCTTTATGAGCAGGCGACATAAAATAGCATCTCGACCTAATCACACACGACCACTGATCTCTAAAAGACACTGGGTAAAGCATCTTCCGTTTTAAAGCGAGGCCAGTCGTTGAACGCCAGCTCCCATCAAATAAGCTTATAGAGAATATTATGTAAAACTGTGGACGTTCGCGCGCCATTTTAACTTTTGGGGGCTAGTATCCGTGACCACACCTTTTCACTGTTGGAAACCATGAGAAGTTCGATCCAGTCCTTTTTCGAGATAAGTGCAGTCAGATACTTTACATAATTCCTTGACAAAGTGCAGAGCTCGTTTGTGAACTAAGTGTTCTGGCTCTGGTTTCCTCCCTCTAACCTTCCTCCTATCCTGAACAAAACTTTTACACTAAAGTATGGAAAATACGACCACCTTATTCATAGTGTTTTTACTTGGTGCGTGTCATTATTGTGGTTTTAAGTCTTTGAACATTCTTTCGTTAGATACTCTGCACAAACACGATTCTGAACGAGAATCTGAATCACGATTCTCAACTGAATGAGAAGACAATAAAATGTTTACAACTGCAACCAAAGCCGGCTTTACATGAGCACTAAACAATTGACAATCATCGACATTCTTGGCTTAACAATAAGTAAGGGTCATACTTACGTTTCATCGAAGATACAACTTGGCACTACAAAACAGCTAGAGAATCGGGGTTTCAAAAAATATTTTCATGAAACTGTCCTTGACTCTACATAAATTCTTGCGCTTAAGAACTCATTTTGACCAGATGTACAATCACCAACATAATTACAAAGAACCATTTGTTTCGTTATAAGTTCATCATTCAATACAGACCATTTTAGTGAGATCTCCAACAAACATTGCCTTACTTCCTTCTCTTTGTCGTTGCATAACCAGTATTTGAGGAAAATCACACGGTGGCGAGAAAGACCCCATATTAAAACATAATAATAAGCTAGGGTCAGTCTCAATGTTGCAAGTATCTATTTTGCTTTGTAAATTTTTGCCAGTCCCGAACGAAGTAACACTTGAAAGACTGGTTTGTTTACAAATTTGAGCCTTCGTAGCTAAAAAGTTGAATGAAACTCCCAGAATATATATGTTTTTGATGTAAGGGAGGCGTATGTATTTGAGGAAGTCTGTATCTTGCTCAGGGTTCGGTTTCGACTTACACCTTAAGTCTGCTTTGATGTCGTTAGCGCTGTGTCCATTGGATGCGAGAACGTTTTTCAGATGTTGTTCCACTGTAAGGAGGACGGCAGGTTCAGTTATTATCTTTCTTGCTCTTCCGAATAGGGTGGTGATGACGCTGTTGCAGGCTGAGTTTGGGTGGTGATTTCCTATCTTCAATAGTACGCACAAACCTTGACTCTACTGCGCACAATATTTAATCTACGCTACGCCCCCCTGTTTTATCGGATTTAAAGTTATCAGCATATTACCTATTCGAACTGTTGGTTCATTAACTTCTGCCTGTAAAACGAAAATGGACCCATCCTCTCCTACAGATGCAATGCTTTGATCATTTACAGCAAGAGCGGTACAGCAACACTCTTCTCCTCCTCTAAACTGATGCACTGCTCTCCAGGATTTCTGTTCCTTCATACTCTACAAGGGCAAAGGCATTGCTTAAAATGGTTGTAGTATAAAACATAGCAAGGACGCAGTGACGTTTACTGATAATGCATATGTAAATATATCCACCAATTAAAATGGGGATAAGTTTAGTAGGAGTATAAATCGTAGATGTAAAATAGACATAACTTACGCAGTGTTTATCAATTCACCTTGGACTTCAATGATTTAACAAAAAAATCCAATATATACCATTTATATCATATGTTTAAACAACTCAATAATCCCAAAATACAAATGATATTACACTAGAAACATGAATGGATATGCTTAATGCATAACGATAATTATGATAAAGATGATTATCATAATCATTATCAGCCTTTTTATTATCATTATCATCACGACTTTGCAGTACTAGTAAGTCAAACTCTATTTTATGTTGATATTTTGTTAGCTTTCCAGAGTTGAAAAGGTAAACGTAACCTAAAATTTCCATTGACATGAACACTGATAATTGTTTGCCTATTACCAAGTGCCTCAAGGAACACAAAATTAGAAGACGAGGAGGAAGACAAAGAAGATGAAGAAGGAGAAAATTAGAAGAAAAATAAGAAAATCAAGAAGAACAAAAAAATCAAAGAGTTGCACAAACACGTACACTTCTAATGCTTATGTTAGGTTCACTTAAATATCAAATTCCTAACTCTCCATACAATCAATTATCATGTTTGATTGTGTTGTAAGTGCTTGCAACGTTTTCTGGTAGTGGAAATGGCTGCTTCTTTCAGCCAAATTGCACTTGTAAAAATTAGCTTAGATACGTCCCACACCTTATCGCAATCTAATCAATCAGCATCAGACAGCCCATAACAGACTGAGAGATCTAGATAGCAGACTCTTGGTGTAGGTATTGCTTTGGAGCAGGGTTTGGACATCCATTCAGCATTCCACTGTTATTCAGCTTGGTATAAGCATGTGTCACATTGACAAGGATAACGTTCATGCGTGAATTGTTCAAGCGTGACCTTGGCACGACAGCCTCTCTGTTCTTTTCCAAGGTGTACCTTCATTTTCATCTTATTCCTATCTACATTATAACAGCAACAAATCACAAACATTTCTTAATAACAACCTAAACGAATTAGCAAGCCTACACCATCTATTTCATACAAACTGCATAAACACAGAATACTTCTCTATCTTATGATAAAAGCTTTACATGCCAGATAACAAGTATTACAGTAAGCCAGCTTGTCTACATACTCAATGACAACAAGACTCAGCAAAACATTCAACCCAACTCCTCTGTATGCATTCTTGAGGCACTTACAACATTCTCGCTAGCAATAGACCTAATCAACCTTCTACGTCACAGATAGATCACGTGGTCTGCAGTGTGGAAACAATCTCGACCTGGAGAGGCTGCTTGTTTATTAGTCCAGTGGAATCTGTTCAAGATGGTACGTTATTGCGTTGTGTTCGGCTGTTTTAATAATGCTACAGATACCAAGTTATCATTTCATCAATTTCCAAAGGACAAAAAACTTTGTCAAGTAAGTAAATCCTTTGACACCTTAACCCTTACGTTCGTTTGACTATTTGATATGACGAGATAGCTGCAGTGGATTAAGTTGACCGGCCTATGTATGATTATACGTCTAGAGTGCATGGATACTTTGCTATACTTCACGTTCTGCTTGCTTAAAAACAATTTGCTTTATCACGCTAAGAAGTTAGTTAAATGCATAACTTTTGAAGGTTAACCTGACCGTGTGGTTGCAGAGCTAATTTTTGAGCGAATAAACTCATGAGTTCTCTTGTGGCTCAACGGTACGCTGTACAGTACCGGTATAAACTATAGATAGTTTGACTAGATATAAGTGTATTGTGTATTTTCAAGCAAAACAAATACTGTTATGGTTAAGCCAAACAGTCGTTTGCACAGGATCAAAAGTAAAAAAAAGCACCAAGGAATGCGATGGCATTTCGTTGTGCAACTCGTGAAACTTTACGTTCTGCATTGTGTTATTGATATTTCTGTAAACTTTTTGTGTTCTGTTGTCAAGGATTCGATCGGTCGATACGGTCATTCAACTATCAATAACACATGTCAATCATACTGTACCCCTTGTCCTTTCAGGTTTGGATATCGAGGATTCGAAGAAACCCAATAAAAGATTTTAAATTAAATAAACACTGTAAAGTGTGCTCGGAGCACTTCGCGGAGTCAGACTTTATTTATGCAGATTCCAACAGGAGACGGCTAAAAGAAGGCGCATGTCCGTCGATTTTCAGCTGGACGAAAGCTGTGACTGAACGTACTTTGCCTGCAAAGAGGAAACGCTTAGCAGAGGAAAGGGCAGCATTAGATGCAGAGGAAACTGACACTGCTACGGAGGGGGAAGGTACATTTGACGAAAGTACTATATCTGGCTGTATTTCCAGAGGCGTTCAAGCGTCTGTGGCAACTGTTTGTGTACATCGATTTTCCTACCAGGGCCTTCTACTGTTATGTAGAACGAACGAGAAAGAACGCAAGTATTTCAAGCACATGACAGGCTTTGAAAGCTCGTCACGCTTTTTGACAGTCTTAAGATTCATTTTACCAGATCTTGACAGAAAAAGTATCGTTTACTGGTACAAGACTGGTAAAAACCGTAGGATCAACACATCTCTCCTATTTAACCAGGATATAGAATACGAGGTGTGCGAACAAGAGCCCGACGAGGAAGTTTATACCAGAGAAGACCACTTACTTTCAATTGAAGATGAATTTTTATTAGTCTTAATGAAGTTACGGTTAGGACTTACTAACATAGACTTGTCAATACGATTTGGTATCTCAGAAGGGAGTGTGTCAAACATTATTATTACTTGGATTAATTTTCTTTATGTGCAACTTGGTAAGTTAAAGATATGGCCAAATAGAGATATAATAATTGAAAATATGCCCCAAAAAATGAAAGAGGAGTACCCAAGCACAATCATCATAGTCGACTGCACTGAACTAAGAATACAGTGCCCATCATCTCTTCTTCTTCAGTCACAAAGTTTTTCGAATTACAAATCAACAAATACTCTCAAGTCATTGGTTGGAGTAGATGCAAAGGGAGGATTCATGTTTATATCCCAACTTTACACCGGATCAGTGTCGGATAAGGAAATAGTTACTAGAAGCGGATTTATTGATATACTCTCCAGAAAGTTAGAAACTGGTGAGATATTGAAAGGTGATGCAATTATGGCTGACAAAGGGTTTAACATCCATAATGAGCTCCATAGTTTGGGCCTTAAGTTAAACATTCCGCCTTTTCTTGGAGAGAAGCTAAAACTTAATGAGTCTGACGTTATAAAGACCCAAACTATTGCAAAGCATAGGATCCATGTGGAAAGGGCCATAGGAAAAGTACGGAACTTTCTTATTTTTAATAGCAAACTGCCAGTTAGTTTACTTGGCACTATAAATCAGCTATGGACTGTCTGTTGTCTTTTGACAAATTTTATGGACCCAGTGCTTGCTGATGACTAAAGCAAAAATACATGAATTATACATGAACTCACTGTAAAAATTCACTACCTACAGTGTATTTATTTATGCAACTGAAAGGACTAATATACCCAACATACTTGTAAGAAGAAATACTTTTGCCATATATAGTTGAGGAATCTTCTGTGCATAATAATTGGTGAAGTCATATAAGTGTGGCAGATGTGTCTTTAAATACTTTCTTCAAATGGAAGCAGCATAATAAAATGACTCTGAATACCATCATACTAAAATTAGGGGTTGAGGATAAACTATATATAGTACTGCGATATCTTTAAAATGTCAGTATTCAACCAAACATTATTCTTTAAGGGTTTGAGCAGCTGTTTTTGTTCAGAAAAAGACCTCTGAGATATGAGGTAGTGGTAAACAGTTTGGGCTTCTCAAAATTTCCTTAAAATTGAGAGGATCATAACACTATTAAGGTAATTCTTTTCAAATCATGGAATTTGCCCCCCTCCCAACACCACAATTAAGCACAGAAGGCAACCATAGCTATCTGCAATTGTCTTCTTTATTTGTCAGATATGGCACTGCATGCCCAAAATAGAATGCACTCAACTTTGGAAGCAGTGTGGTAGTCCAGTAATCACTGTCAAACCAGATTCTCTGAACATGCATGCACTGTGCCCCTGTTAAATAAACAATGAAGTCACACCATGGTAGTCCACTAAGGGCTAGCTGGCCTTGCACTTGGGCATAGTATCCAGAGCTATGCTTATACTTCAGTTTTGGTACATTGTCCTCAAGTTTACAAAAAAAGTTGATATCCTCACATGCTGATTCTAAATCTGAGTTCCTCCAGCTGTATGGGCATTTTATCTCCAATAAACCGTAATGGCTTTGGCAACTAGGGTCAAAAACTTTACCATCTGGGGTCGCTCCTAAAAAGGGGTATGCAGGATGGATTATAAGACCACTCTCAAATACTGTAAAGTCATGATGTACTTTTGCCTGCATCTTACGGGCATAAATTGATCTGGCAATAGATTCGTTCCTTTTGCCATGTTCTATTGTGGGTACACGCCACTGCTTTGGGCAAAATATTGACATTAAAAAATTATCTGTTGGTGACTTTTGTCGTGTCAAAATTCTCCCAAAATTTGATGCTGTAAGCCTGTTTTGCCTGTGTTTATACCACAAAGGCTCCTGCGCTTGGCCAACAGTAGTCTTTTGAATGTCCCTAGCAGCATTTATGTCGATGGAAAAAGACTGCAGTAATGACAAAGATTTGTGTTCCTTGGTGTAGGCAGTTGGTGGCCTAAAATTTCCATGGGTGCTGTCATATAGTGGTACCTCAGGAAATGGCAATACACATTTTGAATACTGCTCAGGTGGCAATGGATTTGCATAAGTGTTGAAAGTAAATTTCAACTTTTCCCCTCCAAAGTCTGTAAGTTGATAGCTTAAAACTGAGCCAACTGGCATGTTTCCAAAAACAGTATTCATTGTTGCTTGTGAATGCTTATCAGAAAGTAAATAAGAAAACGGTGGCTTTGAGTTATCCTGTAGTAACTCTTTACAGATGTCTGTTGTTGTCAGTTCCTTCTTTAAAACTGGACAACGTGCATCATAAAGTTTGCAAGAGACAGGTGCCCTTTTCCTTTTACAGTCTTTATCCGATGAAGATCTTGCAAATACACAGTTCATGACTGGGTCAGACTGTATCTTTTTTTGCCTTGGTTTATGCCATTCCTGAGGGACACTTGTACAGGTCAAATCAGCAGGTATTTCCTTGGCACCAAGCATAGACCAGTGATTCATGAGGTAAAGCAAACCAAACACATGATTGCAGTGTCCTCCTTCCCTACAAGAGAAGCGTGAAACTATTTTATTATCTGTAAAAACCCATTGTAACATTGTATATTACGTAAATAAGCTATCAACTTATGGCTTAAAAATTTTAAATTGTTTGTGGAATAGTCAGGATTCCAATTTTAAGGAATTCAAATCATTCTTCGACACGATTTTGGAAGACTTGACTGCTCAGAAGTCAAGGATTAGGAAATTTAATCGTAAGAGCAGTACTTGAAAAAGAGATGAAAGTTCGAATGTTTGAACGTGGCTAACATATTTTGAGACTATTACTCAAAATTTTATATTTTGACAAATAAAAACAAATTTAACCCCTTATAGCTTATAGCCTACAGCAAGAGCTAAAAGTTTTGTCAACTAAATCTAGATTCTCAAATAAGTTGAATTTTGCTTGTTACTCGACAAAGATCAATGTCTTCGCATGGTTGAATATTCGATGCGCTTGCAGTTTTAGGTCAGGGTTGAAAATTTCACCTCTCCAGGCTGAAAAATTGCGCGTAAAATAATTTAAAATCTACTCCATACGAATCGTTAAAACAAGTTGTTGGCGATTATTTAGACAAGCTAGGCATTCTGTAATTTAACTCCAAATTAAATGCCCAGAAATCCAGCCTGGGAGAACCGGGTAAGAAACAAGATCTCTTTCTGAGAAAGTAAGGAGGTCTTTCGCTTACTTTCAAGTACTTTTCACTTAAATTAATAAGAATTTAGTGAGCAAAAAAATC
>JAAAKL020007091.1:0-17258 GCA_010016065.2 Carybdea cf. marsupialis auct. non (Linnaeus, 1758) | reverse complement strand
GAGTGGGAGCAATGTGAGAGCGGGAGGGGGGCAGGGGAGGGGGGAGGAGGGGGGGGGGGTGGGGGGGGTGGGTGGGGGGGGGGGGGGGGGGGGGGGGGGGGGGGAACTTACCTTGTTTCAAAAAAAAAAGGAAAGTTAGTGAGCTTATATCAAATTCTGTTTAGTACTGATTCCCAACGTGCTGCATATATGCGTATCCATTGCTTCTTAAAATATTATTATCAGCTACGAGTATGCACACGATTGCTCACGACTGCATCATTCGAAATAGATTCCTTACACCACGGTGGCCCACATCTGACAAATTGCTTCTAAATAAGGCAAACAAATTTTGCATCAACTTCCTCCAACAAAGGAACAGCAGACTACCTTCCTCCAACCCATCGTTGGTTGGAGTTGCTGTCTAGCAAGAGACCAAAGAGGGTTCAGATGTCATCTCTCAAACGGTGCCACTTACTTCGTTAGCTCATCTCATATGTCCATCAATTTATGTCATTGACACAACGGGGGAAAGATAATTTATTGTTCAAGAAAAATTAGTCGATTGATCCCCGTGACCACAAGGAGGGAGGAGGGGTTTGAAACTTACATATTTTTAAGGGTGTCATAAATTCATGGTTCCACGGATTACTAGTGTTATCTCTGATAATAAAATCAAGCCTTAGTTACACAATGCCACATCAAGATTGACACTGAGTTATGGGACGTGACCATGGAAGGACTACCATCCCGTTCCTCACTCCGTCCAGAGTCAATTGAAAGTGTTGGAGATTTCAGGTAAGTTTCAACTGTTACTGGAAAAGATGACAAAAAGTCGCCATCGAGATCGATTCAATATATCACAATGGGGATTGGGAAATGCATCTCGTAAAAAGAGGTCATTAGCATAAAGACAACATGTCCTTTTAATCCGATCGAGAGCTAAAAATAATATACGATCAATGTGAGACGAGTGAGAAAAAAGACTAGTTTATACGTGAAAACGTACTTTGTGCTTGTAGTTTTGTCCTTACTAACGCCAATGGATAACTTGCCAACTGCCCGCAAGTACTCGAAGCTGTCCCACACAGAAGAAGAACGATTGTTCCAGGATCTGCGGATTGCTTTTGGTGGTAACTAAGCCATGTCATTTTCAACGTCTGTGAAAAACCGAGGAACATCATTATGTTCTACATTCCAAATTTTTCTACCATACTTACACACCATAAAAACACTAAACGGAATACACAATGGACCGGACATTATAGCTATGCATCTTTGGTGTTTTTCTATTAAAAGTAATTTCCCGTAGAAACGGATCTACTTCAAAAAACCACTTTACAGTGGTAGCCATCCATCTCCCTAAATCTGCGCTACATAAAAATAGTTTTAAGTCGTACGTCCATGAAAGTAATCTTGAAACTACTGACTTTTGTCCCCATAGTGGGTTCCATAAATGCAACTTTAAGACTCATTTCTTAATAAACTCCTTCATCTTGATACAGCTACTAAGGATACATTATTACACCCTGTGTTTTATTCATACGATGAATTTGAGAAACTGGAACATATCCAAAGTAATTAAATCAAAAGGCGTCCGATACTGCAGATGTAGTTGATGAGAAAGATGATAAGGTCGCTCTGAAGAGAGGAAGTGAAAAGCCTCTCGATTCTAAGGAGATCAGAAGGAGACAACTATTCTTCTTTGGACATGCTACTGGGAAAGGGACGAAAGCGCATCATCGGGCATGACTGGAGGAAAGAAAGCCAAAAGAGGGCATACAATCACGCAATTAGATACATTCTCTGCTGCACTAGACGTTCCTACGATAAAAACGCTCTCGGTGCAATTATAGAAGAATGACATATGATCCCCGATGTAACATTCTGGTATGTCACTAAAATTTAATTGGATTTAATTGAAATATGACTATGCCAATGAAGGTATCATGATCCAGCGGCTACCGCACTTCCTATCCATGCCACTGAGCAAAAGAACATTAAGAAATATAGACCAGGCTAGTTTAATCTGGGAAGGGTATAGGGTTTATTCTCCCAAACAAACAAATCAATTTTAAATCAATTACCTGGTTAGTCCTAGATTACTACCGAGGGCATGGCCATTCTAAATAAAACAAATCCTTTGAACATCGTAAAGAAATATCTAGTGAAATGATAAATAACTAAATTAATTGTTTTGATTAAAGCGCCCTTCCATTTTTAAATTCTACTATTTTATCCAATTGATCGATATCTTTTAAAGAATTTGGGCGTTCAAGCCCTCTTGTTCTAGCTCCAATACTTCGCGTGTATTCCACTTGGCGAGACTTCGATTACTGGCAAGGTACATAAGTGACAGTAAGAAGTAAACACCATCTTTCAGATCTTCACCCTCTTATGAATGCTACATGCACTCTCAATCAAAGCCGAGAAAGAAACTTTCCTTCGTAAACAGTTAATTTACCATACAGTTTAACCAGTCTTAGCCTCATCAAAAGGAAGAGTCAAATGTAAAAGCAAATCGTGGTTAAAATGGCAGTCCCTATTTGCAAAGCTCCTCTACTGCCTGATGACCGTTAAAACTATAAACATCCTTGTATATGAAGTGATTGTGACTAGTTGTGAAGCACGTATTATCATCGCACATCTTCAAAACCAATAACAACTTGCAAATAGTTACTTCGAGCTACGATAATGGATAATGGATGATGGATTGATATGTCATCATGCTGCCACAATCTAATGAAAACGTGTTTGCTTCAATATCGTCGTGGCACCCTACCGACACTTTCGGAGACAAGATAAAACAGTTTCAAGAATGAGCTGTTGTAATAATGTTATCTCTGCTGCAACGATTCGAAATGATACCTATGGAAGCAAAAAGAAGGTTTATCTGTTAGGTATTACTAAGTTACTAGCACAGATAGCAAGCGTAGTACAATCACCTCATACACAGCCAAGTCAATTCCAGCATATGGTATTATTCCTAATAAACTTGGTGTCAGTCCTTTGTAGAAACTGCGAATTCCTTCAGTCATATAAATCGTCTTTGCACAATGTAAAATGCCTCTGTATTGTCCCGTTTTGCCAAGTGCCAGCCGTGTTTTTAAGACCTACAGACGAGGAAGGAAAATGCAAAATATCAGTGGACATGTGGAGTGACGGGTCTCCTCCACAAAACACTGTCGTCTTGCACAAATTATTGCAAGCCCAAGTAAAGACGGACGCCTTCAGCACAAAAAACATGGGTATATCTGTGGTGGCAATGAGAACAATGGTCCAGTAGCTATGTAAAGCAAATGGTGGACAGCATTATGATTATCGTGCCGAGAGGCCAAGATAGGAAACATTAAAATTGTGACACAGATCCTCCATACATGATAAAGAATTCTGAGTCAGGATATCATCTGCTTTGAATACTGGTAACGATAAGGGCTTCCTTGTTGAGATGAAACACATCTCTACGTTAAATGTTTGCTAAACCTCCTTACCTCCATTGGATATATGGATGACTGTGAAACAACACCGGCCAGAGAGCCAGAAAGTAGTCTTTCCCAACCAGTCGCTGGTTTATCCTCTCCTTTAATCAGGACTTTTATCTACAGGACGAAAAAATGGCATCGAACAGAAATGCAATATCGAGTGTCATCATCTACAAGGCATCAAAATTGGGGCAGTAGGAAACCACCGATCAGACAAGGTTCCTGCAAACCCAAAATTTGGTTTCCCCTGAAATATACGACTAAAATATCTTTATCTTTACTGGTTTTCCCATTTGATGTATATTTACTAAGCGAGTCTGCTTGGGGGCTTCCAATGCGTGTTGCTTGTTGGATTCGTAAACCAGTTGGCATTAAGAAAAAAGATATATTATCACGTGGGTAATCATATGATAGGTCAGTTGAATTCATTTTCCAATGAATAAAACAATTTGAATGCAGTAATTCTAATTGGGTGGTTGACTGACATGAAACTATTGTGGTTTTGCAGGTTTCTTGGAGTCTGTAGGTAACCTGAGAGAGGGGAATGAATACGACAATTAAATGGTGTGAAATGGATTTTGGACGCACCTTACTTCGTAAGTATGCTTGCATATAATAAAATACGCCTCTATAGTCCTCAAAAACGAGAAAACAAACAACAAAACAAGTTTACGACAAGAAGTCAAAATTTAGTACCTTGCTGAAAAAATGTCTTACATAATCAAGAATCAGTGAACATGTCCTCCTCAGTAGTACAACATGAGCGGAATGTGTACAGATTAACTTTCATTACTACGATGGTTGACATTTCATGGACTTATCAAGGGCTCATCAAACAACTCTTTTATTTAAGTTTTGCGAAATCGAACATTTATTACGCAAGCTGATAAAAACCACAGTTCAAACACGTGATGAATGTTGCATCCTTACCCTGTCGTATGCCATAAATTTTATTGCAGATTCCGGTGCGATTTTAATGCAATTGACTGCATTTCCCCGCCATAACGACCGTGCCCCACCCTCAGCAAGCATCTTGGTGAAACTTCCGATAATTGTTGACTTCTTGTGACTACCAGCTTGCACCTAGAGGAAAGAAAACACAAGAGTTATTACCTACTCAATAGTAGGGAAAAAGTTACCTCCCTGAAAACAACCGTATGTACCATTTCTCGTGTTCACAAAAGAGACTCCCGTTTTGCTTCAAAACATCTCTACGCGCATCATTGGCCGTAATATTCCTCGGGCATCGTCAGCTGAACACAATTCTATGGTATTGCTTGGTAAAAAACGAAAAGCTGAGTATTGATTTTGCTGATATTGTACTGATTCAAAATGCTATGGCTTAGCCTCAAGCACTCACAGACACCGTTTTGGAGCTAGGTCCACAAACCAGTCTTCGTATAAATGCTGCAAAAACCAAATATGTGCTTGTGAACTCAAACCATGATCTGCCTGGCCTTACAATAGGAAATCACCCTTTAAGCTCTACTGAAAGGTTCTGTTACAGTGGAAGTATGATTGACAAGACAGGTGATTCTGGCAGAGATGTTATTTATGGCTGGCCTAGGTAAAGGCATTGGAGTCTTCAGGCCTCTTAACAACATTTGGGCTTCAAATCTAGCAACATGGACTAAAGTCAACCTCTTCAAACCTATTGCTGTACTCACAGTCATCTATTCTTGTGGGAACTGGAAGAGCTTAGCAAAGATTACTTAAGGATTTTGAAGATAAGCTATGGAGACAGTTAAACAAATGACGTGGTCTGTTGCTGAACGTGGTATGGAGCCTTTGTCAAGGTTTGTCGAGGAGCGTCGGCTAAGGTGGACCGGCCACCTATTAAATAGTTGTGGCCTTGGATGGTGGAGCGCCAGAAGAGCAGCTGCAGATCTTGAGTGATGGAGGAAAGTCATCATCCAATATGCTAAGTTACCTAACGAGTAGAATTGCTCCATCCAATAGTGCGAAGCATTACCAGTTCGGCATCCACGTGCTAATAATTTAATTCTGACTCTGATTTTTTCACTTACCTGCAACATGATTTTCAATCGATCTAATGGTGCTGTACATGTCCGAGAAACTGAAATGGGAAAGTAAAGAAGTTAAAAATTGTGACTTATTTTCTAACTAAACCTCTGTTTCATCAGCACGAACTTGATCAATTTGATGGGTTTTCAGTCCCTGAAAACACTGTTGAAAACACTATGATTACGTTCTTCATCACCTATGAACTTG
This sequence comes from Carybdea cf. marsupialis auct. non (Linnaeus, 1758), assembly GCA_010016065.2. Classification (NCBI taxonomy): domain Eukaryota; kingdom Metazoa; phylum Cnidaria; class Cubozoa; order Carybdeida; family Carybdeidae; genus Carybdea; species Carybdea cf. marsupialis auct. non (Linnaeus, 1758). The sequence continues at coordinate 11,565 of JAAAKL020007091.1, read as the reverse complement.
ATTTCTGAAATAAGACGCCAAAGTGGAAACTTTCGCTCCGACAATGGTTGGTCAATTGTTCAGACTTCATCAGGTCTACTACTACAATTGGAAAGAGAATGCAGTAGTACACGTGCACAATAGAGGAAACGTTGTTGGAATCGTCATCAATACATTTCTCATTTTCAACGTTTGTTACAAGCAGTCTCGCAAATGCAAAAATAGCACCATTTAATAACAAGTTACAGATGCAGTAAGGTATTATTGGTCACAAATCACTGTGCTATTGGCAGATGATCTATGGCCGGACTCAGAAAGCCGAGCATCTGAGTTTTCAGATTGAGTATAATGTCTTCTTGGAATAGTAAAATGGCAACACTTCTTGTCCTCCTAATTCTTGTTTGAAACATTTTTATGTTGTTACTTTCTCGAATCAATTGTCTCATTAATGAACACATCAGATGTCAAACAATTTCTTTTTGATTTGTTGACTATAGTTAAGTTACATACTCTCTTGAACTTGTTCACATCCCTTGATATTATGTTTGAAAACCTGTGTGATCAAACACTGTGCTGTTGACATATTCTAAAGAAAATGGTTGTTGTCATGGAAAGTGAGTTTTGGCAAGACCTAAGTGGTACCCAATGGAGTGTTTAAGTCTATGAACTAGAAAAATACCTGTTAATGGGGATTAGGTTTCTAAATACCTACCTTTGTGCCAAAGCCCTTTGTGAACAACCCCTAAGTGACCAAGCCTTGTACAATCAACACAAACTACACGCATCTGAAAATAAATCAGCCTTGTGATAGCTACAAGGCGTTTAACTCCCATCACACTGTTTCACAATGATAGCTTGTTACACTATTTAGATGTTTGATACATTTCCCTAATACATAGACTACAAAAATCATGAATGCCTTCTGTAGAACACTACTTTAAACCTCATTTACTTGAGTGGTAAATCCAACTATCACACAACCACCACAGTTATCAGATAACTTTAGCTATGGAAGTATCTTATTTGCTCATCTCACAAACAAAAAAAACTTTTTCTGGGGAATCATCATCAACTTCATCAAATTTTGAACATCAGATTCATGATTTCTGCCTTTTCTTTTCATAAACAGAAGCACCATGAGCTTGTTTTATATACCTCTTTATTCTGATGGGATATAGGAACACATAAAATGAAATTCTCACTTTGACGTCTGAATTATTAGAAGAAGTCTTACCTACACCTGCTGCCCCTCCAGCTACCAACTGCCTCCACCACATCCCACTGACAATTTCTTCTTCTGTGAATTCATCTGGGACGACCATGTCATCCCCGATGTCAATCATCTGAGAAAAGAAGGTGACAAAGTAAGTAACCAGTGTACAGTTAATACCAAGATTATATACATGTCATTGTTGTCAGTATCTTCATAATCAGCTTGACATCGACTGTATAACTAATTTTGCAGGTCTACTTCCATGTTTGCAGTTTGACACAGTCTTATAGCCACTCCTACAATATAAGTTTTGATGCAAATTGAAGGCTGTTTGATACACAGTCATCCTGTCAAGCAGAAATTATAATGACAGACTGGAGTGAACTACTGTGAACTGATAAAACAGATTTAAAATTTATCAGTGACATTCTTTTCCATACTCCTTCTTCAAACAATACTATTCCTTACTATAATGAAGTGTATAACTGATTTGAATAGATGCAAAATTTGCAGAAAACCTTTAATGCCATAAAAACCAGTCAATTTGGGCTCAAGACTATGTCTAAGAATTCTAGGCCCAATATTCTGGCAATACAGTTTAACTGATCTGATACATGTATCTCTTACTTAAATATATACATGGTGCTTATTATTACAGTACCATTATGATACACCATAACTCACATTATATTATTATAACAAATTGAATAAATACTCACTGATGAATGCCTCCAAAATTTGATGATATCTTTGATGTTGTGAGAATTTGGATTTAAGAAGTGGAAATCTCTCCATTCCTTCCAATCAACTTGGAGTGATCCATCCTTATCCATACTAAACAAAAACAACAACATTCAGGTATTTGGCAACTAACTAATGTTTATCAAGATAAAACATTCTCTAGGCATACAAAATAAAACTGGATTGTGATAATATTGTCCTCAGAATCTTTGACTTGAATCAGTGGCAGATGCTAGGGAACGGATGGGTAAACAAGCCCCTAATTTTTTCTCATGATAAAAGGTTTGTTAAAGATGAAAGTTGTCAGAAATGGTTTGTAATGGCAAAAGATATTCAGTGAAAGTATCTTGGTGCATATTCAACATGCACACCATTATCACAATTGATTCTTAACTAAACAAAACAACGACCATACCTTTGCTGGATGCTTCAAAATCAACATTAATCACCCAATAATCTTTATAGTGTCCCCTCCTGGCTTCATTACTTACTTGATTATCATTATCTTGAGTAAAGCATGATGCCTGATGTAGACAATATATACAAGGCATCATCTTATAGTAAACAACTGCTTTGATTTTGCATGGCACAGATACTGTCTTGCAAGGTACTTAAATAAAGGGATGCAAATCAGAGACAACTTTCTACATCTGCTAATGCATTTCCTCTTTAGTGATAAAATATGGTCAGTGTTTCCACAATGGTAAGGTGGCGCATTCATGATGCCCAAATCCTCATAAACTTGGATGCAGAGCTATGCAAACAAATCATTCTACTTGGGCTAGTCTACTGCCAGGAGGATCATTCCATCTCATCTTTTATCTGAAGGAGTTAAATTTTCTGTCTGAATCATAATTATTATTTAAAAAACACAGGGGACCTGCATCCCTTACACTGGAATAGAAAGACATTTCCTGATGGTCCATCCAGCAAAGATGCCTAATTCAATGTAGACAGTCCACCTTGTTTGTTTAGAAACAAGTTGCTGATCAATACAACACTTTGGAATAACATTGTATGTATGTGAATTGGTAAAGATCTAAATTGATAAAGTATAATTGAAAAGCTTCCAACATGGTTCTGTAAGATACTGGAGATCATAAACTATATTTAATACATGCAAATTTTTAGAATAAAAAACTTAACCTTTGGAGCAAGCTCTTGGAATATTTTAATCCCTTCTTTAGCCTGAAGAAGTTAAGTACCGGTAGTTTATTTAACATGAATTTGTACAACTGCTTTTTGCAGGAATAGGCGGTCACACCATTTTGCCTATAATCATGAAACTTTGTATGGACACTCTCCTGGACCAAGGGCAGATTATTAGTGGGTTTCCAGCTGCAGAGCCTTATGAGCATATCCCATATATAATCTTGCAATGCACATATATCTATTATGTGCAAATTGCACTAGAACCATCTTATGAGAGTATTCCAAGCTGGTGTCCTCTGACATGAACTCAAGCAAAACTATCCCTATCTCATTAAAGACTTTCAAGGCCATTAATAGAGCAATGTCATTGTGTTGTCTTTTGTCACTGTAGCATTCCTACACATAAAAACATCAATATCTGCAGGGCTAAGCTTCCCAGGCAGCGCTGGGGTATTCTACTACTATTCACTATATAAATTAAATATGTAAAAACAATCAAATAACACAAGAGGAATTTTACAAAAATATGATAATTTAAACCCAAAAAGGTATCTTCAGCATCACAAATAGTTGCCTGGATAAAGGCTAAAGTTAATGGATTAAGATCTTGTACATCTGATCAGCAAAAAAATTGATGATTTTTCACTGATATAATTACATGTCCATGTACACTACAAAATGCATGAAGTAACTGTATGATAATAGTTTCTTTCCTAGGATTTCCAAAGTGTGCAACTCGCTGTCTTCAAACTGCTTTCCTCTTACTTATGATCTTAACACTTGATAATATAATGTCAGCCAAAATATACTTGGAAATCTAAAAAATTTTGTCTGTCATTACATCTATTTTTCTGTTTACTTTATATTTCTACTCCAATCAAAGTAACCTAATACCTTGAAGAGGCAAACCTGCCTTGCATTGAGGGAAGAACTAAAAAAATATATTGAATTACATAATGTACAAAAATATGCAATGATGGAATGAAAATTGGCATGAAAACGAAAGGGGTTAAAGGTTGATACAATACAATACCAAACTATTGTATTAAGTTATTTTAACACTTGCCATTTCATTAGACTCTGGACCTCCCCATTATCAACTTTCACCCCTAATGAGTTAAATGCTTTTAAGAGTTCACCTTCTGATATTGTACCTAAAATTAAATATAGACATAAAATAGCATCATGCCAAATAATTTGTAAATACGTAAAAAATTATTCTTTTTGCTACTTCAAAGTGGCTGTATAATCAAAAACACATTTGGAATTCATGAACCATAGCAAAACAAATATATTTGCTGGATTCCATTTAACATTTGGCTTATTTGGTCAATACAGATAATGATAGTAATGATGATTATTATAAAGAATAACAAAAACACTAATGATACTTTAGTGATAAGGAGCGGGCACTTGGCAGCAACTAAACCCTCTTAGGAAGAAAGGCAGAGCTTGATTGTTAAGCACGGTTGTTACACTAGTTGGGTAAGGTGATCCTTCTTATGTATGTTTGAACAAAAATTGCTGGGTCTTGGATTCTTGCTTATAGAGATCAACAATGTCCCAGTAAGGACTATTATCATGTTGTGGATGTCGCAAATATTTGGCTCAATTTCATTTGCTTTTCAGACATTTTGAAAATGTGTTTCCCTTTTATTCAAAAAGAATATAAAAAACATTTTACCCCCAAAATCTTGGACAAGCTAGACATGATGGTGGTATGCATCATTTTAACCAATCACGTTTTATATATTGCATATAATATAACGCATAGTTTTAACATCACCTAACATCTGTGAAAAATAACTACATACTTTGCAATAGTGTAGATAAATACATTTTGCCTGACCTTTTAACACATGTCACTACTACTTAAAAAATCTAAAAGATATCACACATTGAGTATGGATAACTAAGTTTACAGCTGCTTAAATTATTTAGCACATTCATGGAAACAATACAACCACCCTGAGTTGGGCAGGTGAGTCTTCAAAACAAAATCATTTGTACTGCAGATCTACTCCATAAATACGGTAGAAATTTGGTAGAAAAAAACAGATTTCCTTTCCCATACAACTTTAGTCTAATAATGGCATCATAAATCAATAATATTTTGCAATATGGTTGCACTATGTGTAACCATAGCCAAAGGAGGATTGCCTGTTGATCACTGCATAAGAGTCTGCTTTGGGAAGCATTGCTATTCAACTAAAAAAGCTTATGGCTACTGATACAACCATAAAGGTGCTGACACAGACAAAAGTTGAGATGCCAATGAATATCACCATGAATATTACTACTAACCTTTATAAAGCTCTAACGTGCTATTTCATACTTAAATGACTAAGTGCCTTTTTTGCTTGTTCAATGGAATCAAGATAAGTGATGGTGATGATCATGAATACAGCAGTGATGACAACTATGGTGATGATGATGATGATGATGATGATGATGTAATGATGATGATTATGATGATGGTGGTGATATCAACAAATTTAACACTATCATACACTGCACTGCAGCTATACCATAAATTATATATATATTTATAGGATAATTGAGACACAACCATATTTCCTGGTGTCATGTTTGGCCTTCTGTTTTGTTGCAGTCTGGCAAAGAGCAAAATTGAAATACCTGTGTCTGTAACGTAAGTGCTCTCAAAAGCAAAATGTTCAGACACTACCATGTTATTAATTTTGATACACACCTGTATTATCAATATCTAATGTTTTGAATACAAGCCACAATTTCTTCTCATGCTCAGCACAGTATTTCATAAATTCATCAAAGCTTAGATGATTATCATCTGTGACATCACCAAGTTCAATAATTTGCTATAAAAAAAGTAAAATGTAAAAATTGAAAGTAAACACAACATGATATGTGTTACTGGTTTATAACAAATATTAAAAAACATATACATATATATATATATACATACATACATACATACATACATACATACACACATATAAAAAACATTAACTGAAATCCCATGAAATATCTTTAGTTCTGAAATTTCAAGACTGAAAGCTGCTACTCAAATTTACAGGGTACTAAAAACATTCTACATCTCTTTAACTGTTCCTTCATCTTCAAGATCAAAATCTCTGTACCCAGTGGCACACTATCAGGTAATAAATAGTATCATGCACCTGATGTGTACAAACTATGCTATTATTACATTGCACATTTTGTATCATGAAATTTTGAAGATCTGATATATACAATAAGTGCTCCTAAAAGGTGTAAAACTGTGTTTACTGACCCAAGACCTTGAAGATATACTAGAGATTTTGTAATGTCCGACAAAAAAATGCTGCAAGGCATTACAAATGTTTAAAACTCAGGATTATCTGCTTGAACGAGGGGTGGTTATGTTTACTGAAATATTATGTTGGTTTGGCAACGTAGAGGGATGTGAAGTCAGCAATCCTCTTACAGGAAAACAGCCTATGGAGGTATCTGGAAACTGTCTTGGATGGGCTGTATAGATGTTAATGCCAAAAATAATTTGGGGTTTGAAATGGATGTCATTATCTATACTACTGTTTTGCCACCAACAAAAGTAGTTCAGCCCTTTCATGTTATGTCTACAAACTTCCCCTTCTCCCACATTTACACTATTTTCTTTTGGCTTACCATTTCCCCACTTCCCTCTACACATACCATGTGAATCACCCCTTAAAACAGGAGTCAGTCATATAGGTGCATACCAACTAATAAATGGAATAGTATAACCCAAGTGACAGACATCCATAATTTTGCACTTTCAGCAGTAATTTACACTGGGAACCTTGGGTCCATAATTTGAAAAAAGGCTGATTGTGACCAATGCAAGATTTGTTCATGGGCAATGCCATAGCCCCTTTCCAGGAAAGTTCATGGCCTAAAATCCAGAAAACAAATACTTAGCAACTTCCTGGAGCATCTTTATATCAATAATACCTCTACTTGCTAACATATGACAGTATTGCTTTTCTTGTACAGTTTCTGTTCATCAACCTTCCAAGGTCAACATACCAAGTGCAACACTTATTGTGCAGAGAATGATAACACAGTAAATTGGCTAACATAGGAGGACCACTTTTATGAATATCTTTACGATACACAACCTGTCTAACAAACAAGAATCTCTAAGATTCCCAAATCACTTTTAGATTCAATTAACCTTTTCCTCTGCTGCCAATATGCAACATGTCTGATCCATATACCACGAATATTATATGCTTCAATAACAAAGCAATTTTGTGAAGGTAGGCCAGACTAGAATGTTCATTAACAGTCTTTCTCACATGTGACATGCACAACTTTGTTCAGTATTATCTATCAACTGTTCCAAATATACGAAAAAACTTACAACATAAACTACTGTACAGATGTCCCATCTGCAAAATAGGATATCTATTATTGATGCAGTTGGGTGTATCTGGTTTACCAAGCAAATGTTCAGCAAATCTTTGGTTTTAATGCTACAAAATTGGCTGACTTCCTCATCACTGTGACGATCATACTATTAGCGACTATAACTATACGTATTACAATCTCAGAAAACGCACTTTATCAATTTATAGCTGGAATCTGTATCTGCATCTTCACTTGAGGTCCCATTCAAAACCACAACAAACATTTTCTAACTATAAAGGCAGCATAGACCTAGCCATTTTCGTTTTAATATGGTTATAAATATGTCAGTTTCGTGTTTCAGTACACAAAAAAACAACTGATATTTGCTGACGGTTTCTATACGGTTAAAACTTAATACTATTAGCACCATGCTGCATCAAAAACCTATATCTGCTGTTTTTATCAGTTCATTCTCGTAAAATATCTCGTTACTGCAGAGTATTGGTCGAAGCGCTACTGCCGTGACCAAACACAATATGACAGATTTCTCAATGGATCCAAATAAATAAGCCCCTCCTAATCAATTGTGATGCAGTCATGCAATTGAACAAGATTAATTGTCCTTCTAACTCATCCACTATATAGATTCGATAATGATATTGACTTCAGCAAAAAAACTTCAGCCAAATCATCTTTAAAAGATTAATGTATATCCATATCCGTTGTGGCGCTAGAGCCGCAAAGAAACGAAACTGAAAATATCTTATCTGACAGAATATCATCAAAATTCCTGAACATGATCAGATCGACGATATCTTTTGCACTTGATAACTTCGCCACTATGGCTCCAGTCTTTTCTTTTTCCCACACTAGATACTAATCTCGTAACCCACTGTCCACACAAACTAATCTTTGTTACCACCTGATTAAATGTGACATATCTGCGGAGATAATTCAACAGCCCAAAGAGCACAAGCCTATATAAAATACAATCAAAATTACGTGCTTTGGAGATAGTGTAAAACTTACTGCTGCCTGTCCTGGGAGCTGCCTAATGCCGAGCCTTTTAAGCCCTTCTGAAAGTTCCCTTACATCAATTTTTCCATCGCGATTAACATCCAACTCTTCAAACAGCTTCGCAATTCGGCTTTCGTCAAATTTATAGTCTCTGTAAGCATCTTCGGCCGCCATGTTGCCCGTCAGGCCAAACCCCGAATTGATTTGACGTCACGGGAGTTCATGTTCAGGCTCCGTGCTCAATCATACAGAGGCAAAAATTCTGCAAAAGAGGTTCAACTCAGGGCAAACCCCCATTTAGAAAGGTACTCTTAAAAGGCCATCTGCAACTTACCGAAAGGAAAAGGTTACTTCTGTTTGGCACAAGTAAGACTAATTGTCTAAAACGATCTGCCCTTTCATCATTCATGTCAATGAAATGCAAGTAAAATCGATAACGGCGCTTTGTAAGTAAGGGAGACTTTTGTCGGTGTTGATATTGTTGATCACACTTAAAAAGTGTGCTCTTATTGGAGGAATTTACAAGTATAGATAAATAACTACACCTTAACTTATACAAAAAAATCACCATCTAACACGTGTTCAACAACAAAAACAACCACTATACTTGGATACAAGTACCACAAAGAAGTCTGCGAGTCCCTATTCACTTTACATAATAGCCTGTGGTTTGAATTTCTTTGTAATTCTTCTGCCCAGCTATAAAAACACAATACTATGCAGTATTGTAAAGCCTGTAAGGATTGTTATCCTTAAAGAGTGGGGAAAAGAACAGAAAATAACAATCTAACATTTGAAATTACATATAATCATCATTATTAGAATTACGATTTTCTCTACAACCAAATCATAACTACCAGCGGAATACTACAGAAAAGGAACACAGAGAGTTTACAAGAAATGTACCCGAAACCATTATAAAATACTCACTTACCCGCTTGCTTATTTTTTAAAGGGAAACAATGGTAAAGATCACTTACTTGTTGATTTTCTTCGCTAGTCTGCGTAGCGTTTGTATGCAAATTCAATTACTACTGTTTGTTCAACGACATATATTCAGCAAGTAGCACTATATGTTTAACTAAGAACAGAACATTACTCGAAAGGAGTAAAGCTGGCGATAACTACAACTAGTACACACAATATCTTCCAGCGTTTAGTCTTGAAAATCCTTGGTCGTATATCTTTGTTCATCTGCTGTTCCGATCATGAAAATTGAATTTCTATAGCTTTCAGTAACTGCTGACAAACTCAACATACGTGTAACAACTGCGACTTGGCCTCCAATAAACCACAGAGCTATAGAAGACCTAAAGAGACACCTTAATAAAACAGCTTTGAAGAAAGTAAGATTTCGGCTTAGAAAAGACAATCCTTTTCAATTGACAATGTAATAATCTGCATAAGCCAGTAGAGAATCGTATTAAAAGTAATATATACGCGTCTTCGTTTCTATTGTCAATTTAAATGGAAGTGAAGTACGCATCATTTGGGGAAGAAAATTCGCATCCATTTGCAGTTGTAAAATCTCTGTTTTTATACAACAAGAAAATTTGTAAAGCAAACGGAATAAATGATTCTACGACAAAAGATTAAGGATTGTAAATATCAGTAAAATGACACAAATATTTGAAAAGTCATAACTGTGAGTTTTAAACATGGAAAACCGATCAAGCCAAATAAAAGTTAAAATAATTCCCCATAAATTTTACTAGTTCTAACTCGGTAACACTTAAAGTACTTTCCACTCGTATTTGAAAAGAGACGAGAGAAATACAAAATATATCATCACCAGGACTCGAGTTCGTGACATCTGTGCTCTAGCAACTGAGTTAGTTGACTCACAATGATTACGTACCCTCCTTCTCTAGTCACCCCATTTGCTCCCAATCACTCGCCAGGTGGCATCGATTTCCAAATCTGGGCAGTTTTGGAGACCAGCCTCTATGTGTCATGTGACTTGACTATGATAGGACTACCATTTGGCTGATCAATCTTTCCAAAAGCTATTGCAAAATGCAAAGTGTCAGAGAGAAGAGATGATTTGAAATCATCAGATTCGAAAAGGTACTAGAGCAATAATCAATAGGTCATCACTGGAACACAAACATGAAAAAATCTTCCTTCAAAGACAAATTTTTCTTTAGTTGTCCACTCATGGCTTCACACTGATTGCTTCAAGATTTCCTTATTTATATAACATCAGCGTATAGACATCAAAGTTATCGAGGTTCTACTCTACTCCTAAGAGTCATTTCTTATACGATCTTCCCCCTTTTTAAGAAACTTATGAAAAGTGCTATTCCACTAATCTAATTCGAACCTCCTAAAATTTACCAGAGGCAGAATACAGTAAGAAACACTCTTATCAATGACACCAAGTAAGCACTTTCCTCTTCAATGTAACTAAGTAATCCCTCCCTCTGCCTATGGTATCATTTGCAGGTATCCCTCCCTTGTGGTATAATTTAAAGGCAGGTAAGATACAATATCTACAGGCAATCGTAAGTATCTTCCAACCCTTCTAACCACTTTTCTGAAAGTATATTTTGCCAAAACAATAGACTCATTGCTTTATACTCCATTTCCAAGCTTTGTGAGAATCGACTTATCCTTGCACAAACTAGGCATCATGTATTGTGCAGACACCTTATCGTATCAGACACGGTATCGACAAAGTGGCCGACAATTGTAAAGTTCAGCTTTGTTCAGTTCTTCTAACCAATGATAGCAGAGGATCGAATAAATTGTTAAACGGAACTGGTTGAAAACAAAATAGTGGAGCTACTAGCACATGGATATGGATGATTTTTTAACTTCATATATCTATTTCTTTCCTTGTGTACAAATATCCTCTGCTTGCCTTGTCTTGTTGCACCAGGAGAGTAATAGCTCCGGTAGGACCATTGGCACTTTCCCCACAAACAGCTCAAGTAGGCTCGTTAGACTTGGTGATGTAGTGTATCCATTATCCATGGTGTTGATCTTCTGCTGGTTGCCTTGTAGTCTACAATGGTCTCCATCTCCACGGCATATAGCCTCTCATCAATTTTTGTCTTGGATCAAAGTCGTGGTTCCTCCTCGCGTGGTTCTTGCTGGCCTCTGCTACTGCT
>JAAAKL020007090.1:0-17259 GCA_010016065.2 Carybdea cf. marsupialis auct. non (Linnaeus, 1758) | reverse complement strand
CAATGACATATTAGATGATCAGCATCAACTCTAACAATGACATATTAGATGATCAGCATCAACTCTAACAATGACATATTAGATGATCAGCATCAACTCTAACAATGACATCTAAACTGATGAACGAGGAGAGTCATGACCTGACTCATTCATGGCTACTCGATGATAATAATAATAATTTTATCAACTTGCTACTTGTCTATTGTTTACATTATTATTGTTGTCGCGGGGCAAGCTCATTGCGGACGGCGAGATTTCAAATTAAAAATAATGATAATGTTTTTTAAAACTTCAATGCTATTTATTCTTTCCATTCTATTGTTTACATTCTCACTGTTGTCGCCCTGCAAGTTCAATAATATTGACTTTTTACAACTTCAGTGCCATATATTGCTTCTGTAACTTTACAGCAAAATAGGCTTCAAGATCGTACATATCATTCTCACTGTTTTCACCCGTTTCGAAAGGGACAGCAAGAGTTTACAGGAGTGGATATTTACGTAACATTAGTACAACAACAGTACAAACATATTCAATATATTAAAGAAACAGAAAAAGAAGGGGAAAAAAAGTAAACAAATAAAAAGAATAAACACCAAAAAACTTTAATTAATAAAAGTCGAGGTTTGCTGGGATGGGCCAATCCTTGTTTCTCCTACAGAATGTGTAATACGCAAGGCTACTTCAGTAAGCTTGCTGAGGAGCTTTTTCCTGTCAATGCCATGTTTCCTTAAAAATGTTTAAAAACTTGAAATATCTTTGGAATAAAAGCCTAATGTCGATACTTCTAACGTGAGGACATTAACCTTGTTGCTCGCATCTAATAATAATAATGATTGTCATCATCACCATTATTATCATCTTTAATATTTCATCATTATAAGCGTGCCGGCGACATGACAGCTGGCTGGCAGTTGTATAAGATTTCGCAGGCAAGGTTGAGGCCTTTGCCGTCCGGAACGATCAGATCTGGGGTACTTATAACTTCTGTTGGTAGCATAAATGTATCCCTTTACCACGGTTTGGTCTTGACATGGATGTCCTACACATTTTTCCTCTTGTCTATCATCGGGTCAGAGGGCTCATTTAGTTTTCTTTTCCAACGCTCCTGACGATGGTGTCTCCATAAACACCGGTGCTTTTGTCAGCATGAGTGAATGTATTAAAAAAAGTGATATTGGCAACGATGTAAAGTGGGTGGAGTTTTTGGTCTTCGTCCGTCTGTGGGGAAGCAGCGCAGACCCGGTCGCAATCAGGATGTTTCCACAATGCAATGGTCCAAGGATATGAATGTAGCTTTCATACGATGTTACTTTCTCAGCAGGACGGTAGATAATAATAGAAAGCTATTACGAGGTCATAGAAGACGAATGTACAACATTTGGAAAGGTTAAGATTCAACAGATATGACAGAACAAAGACTACGTGATCGATATAATGACAACCCAATGCTTGTCTTCGGTAGAATTGAAAATATGCGAACTTGTGTAATTGATGTTGAAAGAACAAATTCTTGTGTAGTAAACGGTGACCTGGATGAAAATGTAGAGGGGCAGTTAAAACATGCTGAACAAATGAGAAAGCAGTTAATGAAGACGACAATGATGAGCGACGTGAACAAGACAAGGTCATTACAGAAGAGATAGTTAACATAATGGAAATCGGAGGAGATGGGTTCTATGGTGGATTGAGACGTTCAGAGGAAGGAATTTGATGGGTGGATAAGGTAACAATTATAACAACTATAACTATAACAGACACAAGCACACTAGTAAGTGCCGCATCTACGCATATTGCGAGAAAATTAGGTTATGGAATGAATAAAATAGACGGCACGTAAAGCACGGCATGTAAAGCACGGCACGACGGCACACACAACGATGGAAGAGGAGGACTAAACAATCTGCTAACGAAATAAGAAAACATATAGTCATATTGTAGAGAAAAGAGAAGAAAACTGAAAGAGAGATACAGAGAAAGTCAAAGAAAGTACAGGGTTGGGAAGAAGGGTATCAGTGTGATTGAAGAGTTGAAACAAAGTGCATCAACTGAAAAGATACGAAGCAAGGTTAGACCAGTACTAGATCCGAAACAAGCATATCAAGAATTGATTGGCCAAACGAAATCAGAACGTGTATTATAATAAAGAGTAAATGCTTTTGTGTACGTTTATGGTCAGATAAAAAGCACCATGAGAAAGATGCAGAGTGTCTTTCAGGTACGAGAGAAGAAACTGGCATTGAGCAAGACAATGTTAAAAATACAGAAAAGATGGTTCAAGGTTAATGCAAAAGGATACCAAACTGGAAAACACCTAGGATTAGCCAAGTTGAAGGTTATTGGATAAAAACGTTTACACCTTTACATCACAGAATAGCCTTCGAAATGGACGAAATAATTAACAATGGAGTTCCTGCACCAACGTGGACAACAAAAGAAAAACGGTGCTATGCTGAAAGGATTTAAGCAAAGGAAATATTTTGTCATATTTAAGGGTAATTTCACGTTTACCTCTAATGTGGAAATTAACGACAGGCATCATTGGCTATGATATTTATTGCTATTTTGACAACAACAATAAAGTCTCTGTATAACAAAAGAGCTGCAGAAGTAATAATATTAAACAGACCAATTAATAATAGATAGACTATTTTAGTAGATGGTAAAAGAAAACATTACAACATAGATAGGGATGACTTGGAGAAGGCCGATGATAAGGTCCCACATACGTGAGTTATTGAATATCTTGAGTTGGTGCAGGTTTCCGAAAACATAAATTGTTAAAACATCAATGAGGTACTGGAGAGTTGAATCAACAATGTGTAGTCTTGCACTGGGCGTTTCCTATATCAATAAAGGCATCTTTCCAGGAGATAGTTTGTTCTCATTACTCTTTGTGATTTGCATGATTTTACTCATAATTTTGTTCAGAAAGACGGAGACAGGGTAACATTTGGGTAAAAACAAAATATAATAATTTGTGGATGATTTAAAGTTGTTCGGAAAGAATAAAAAAGAAATAGATAATCTGGTATCAACTGTTTGACTAGTTAGTAAGGATATGGGATGGAGTTTGAAAGCTTGAAATGTGGCATATTGTTCTTAAAAGGTGAAAAATAATTGCGGCTAATGGAATTGAATTATGAAATTGAGAGATTATTAAAAAAATTAGCGGAGAAGGGTACAATTATTAAGGTTTGTAGAAGAGCAATAGGGTGGCAGAGCATTATATGAACGAGCAGTTATGGAAACAGCATCTAAGGAGAGCTCGGCATGTACTAAAATCAAGACTGCATAGTAAGATCAAAGCATAAAATACATGGGCTGTGTCGCTTATGAGACATTGTACGGGCTTGCTGCATTGAAGAAATGACGAACTCCGGAAGATAGATAGGAGAGTACGTAAAACTGATGACAATGCATACATCAGAGAAGTGACGTGGCAAGGGTTTATGTGACAAGGGCTTAAGTTTATAGTGTTTATAAATGGAAACGTTTGGGAAGTACCAGCATTTAAGGGAAAAGATTGGGAAGACAAGGGGTATGAAAAGATCGATAGTAGTTCCTGTGGAGCTTTGCGTGCTGTTTCGGAGGGCTTTAAAAACACATCGAAAAACGTCTGGCTGGAGATTATCCAAAAGACAGCTTTTTCCAATACGAAACATATCCTCAGGAATACTTTATCCTTGTAAGGGCTCAGGAGTAGGAAGTTACTGGATCCTTTGTGGGTCACTGTCGGCTTCTGCGAGAAAATTTACCAGATAAATGGAAATCTTGTCTCTGCCATTGTCGCAATTTGTCGCTATCAACATAAACGAATCAAATACAGCCAGGTACCCGCCATAATATTTGGCATGACTGAAGTTCTCTAGCAGACCAAAAAGCAACCAAGAAAGGAGTAAAAACATTCGATTAGCTAAAGCCCTACATGAAACCACGATAGTTACACGAATAGTTTATAATTCACATTATACAGGTAGGGCATCACAGTTGTTGACCCACTTACCTTCTTGCGAATTTCCTACAATTAAAA
This sequence comes from Carybdea cf. marsupialis auct. non (Linnaeus, 1758), assembly GCA_010016065.2. Classification (NCBI taxonomy): domain Eukaryota; kingdom Metazoa; phylum Cnidaria; class Cubozoa; order Carybdeida; family Carybdeidae; genus Carybdea; species Carybdea cf. marsupialis auct. non (Linnaeus, 1758). The sequence goes on along the minus strand of JAAAKL020007090.1, from coordinate 13,226 downwards.
CCTCACAGGCAACTTTTTTGTATGAGGTAATTCAATAGCAAGCATTGGAATTAGTTCCATATTGTTGATATTGCTATAGACACTTCGAAGCGGCAGTAGTGGTAAATCTCCTCACATTCCATTTACAACAAATTTGTTACTAATAAAATACACCCATAAGGTGCCTGCACTTCAAATAGAGTTAGGATGACGCAACACCCTACACCTTACTAAAGAAAACATTGAAGATACTCGTCAAACCGTCGATCATGTCTTCAGCATAATCAAAAGACAAAATGAAAGATGATCATCAATTCTTTGTTACGCAATCGACTCTACACATGCTGACCTGAAATATTGTCCCACAAATAAAAGCGGTTGAATTCTAGCCAAACCATTATGAGTATCCTAAGTGATATATCAGAGGAATCATGTAAAGCGAATGATTTTTGAACCGAGCAGCTGTTCTGCAGAATTTTATACATGAACTATTCTGAAGTTTATTGCATTGTGCACAAAGACTTTCTTAGCTTGTGAACTTACGCTTTACGAGTATTCAATATCGAACCAATGTCGCCCTCTCTATCATCACTATAAGCGTTAACGTCGGCGCTGTTCACCTAAGACTGTTCAATTTTTTAAAAAAAACTAATGGGGACAGTAGCCGTAGAGTGTCAAGGGTGTCCGGAGTCTTGGGATCATATTAGCTGCTCAACAAACGACCTTGAAAGATAAGTTACTCTTTCAAGCTAGTCATCTAAATGCCATTGATAATGATAATAGTGAACCCGTGACGTATAAGTTCCTGTTCTGATGATTGACTAGTCCGAAAGTACGATAAGTGATATGCTCGCATTTTCCTCAATCTAGGACCGCAGTTCCTGGTAGATGCATGGCTACAGTGAGCAGAATTGACCAATTTCCTACGAGAAGACATCTCCTTGTTCTCCGAACAGTTGGCTGACCGTAAGTAATGTTTCTACGCTAAAAACTGTTTTATCAGTAACACTAAGTACCAAAAGTGAGGATCACCAATCAGAAAGAATACGAATGCTGCTTGGGAAAAAACCTTTACTCCCAAATTTTGACGACATTGTCTGCTTCATATAATCCTGCTGCCAATCTTTAAACAGAAAGCCAGCTTCCTAAGTGAAAGGAGGCAATCTTTTGGACAAACCAAGCAACCCTCTGCCTGGCATAGGACAGTTCGTTTTCTTATTTTCTAGAAGTGAACTAATAAATTGAAACTTAAAGGTTCTTAAATTCTTCATAAATACTTACAGTAATCCATTCTTTGGTCTTAAATTCTAAAATCCACTTTTGGAAACCTCTTTAAACATTGTAATGATAGTCCTTTAGTTAAGAATTTTTCGTAATGGTAATTCGTATCAACCTAACTCAGTCAATTTTAGAGAGTATTATCATGTAATTAGGAAAGACCTGTCATTTCGACTTTCCTCAAAGTACAGCTAATGACTATAATCAATATAGGCCGAACTCAACAAATTGAAAATAGTTTTGTGACTTTAAAAAAATGCAGATAGGATATCCGTTTCTAACCCCTTGTTGAAAACGTTTGTCATATTTCCGACACTAAAATCCTAAATTAAGTAGACTAATATTCAAATAATCTAAAAACAACGGTTTACTATTACCACTACAATATCTCATTTCGGTGTCATTAAGAACATAGTGGGGATAAGAATAAAACAGAATGATTTATCATGTAGGCACAACTACAATGTAAATAAAACCAAGTTTAACCACACTGACTGACGTTCCCTCACTTCCAAATGTTTAGTAAATCAGAATGCATTCGGGTTTTTAAGCTAAAAAATATACTATTAAGTTAGCGTGTTTACTGTAGATAACTCCAAATCAACCTTGTTTTGTTTGATAGTAAGCATTTGTCTAGACTATACTATGCAACCCCCATTTCGGTCCTTGTCTATAAATCTTTAAGGATTTTCGTAACTACTCCAGGATTTATTCATTGACGTCTCTGGAAATCAGTTGCGCATTTGAGGTTTCCAATAGGCGCGGGTAAATGATATGTATCATGCGTTGCGGTCACACATAGCTTTTTAACATGGAAAACAATCTGATGGTAAGTGATACAAATCACTTATGTAAAATCACTACCGCAAATTTCCTAAGAACAAAAGAAGTTCAAAAGATAACCGTCGTGGTAAATGGTGAACTTTAGAAACAACCTAATTGTAAAATAACAAATTCTAGACAGGCGTGAAAATTGGCAGCAGTGTTTATAATTTTTCTCGGGGACAGTATAAGATAAACAAATTGTCTCTCTTGTCAGGAAAAATCTAGATAAACTTAAATATTACAGCAGTCCTGACCTGTCTCCAATACCGTTGTTAAACACTTTTACAATAAAGTCAAATGAATTGAATCCCTTTTTATAGGGGCAACAGTAGTAATATTTGCTACAATTTGAAGCTCTACCGCTATGTGTATAGAAAATATGAACGAGGACAGCTAACGTGAGTATGACCCCTAACAAGGGCGAAAACCTAGTACTGAGATCTATTGTGCAATTTGGCAACTCTGGGAGGGAAAGGGCTAAGCACCCTGCAGAGCGTAGCAACGATTTAAAACGGAGGGGCACGCCATTGTCTAAACTAACAAAATCTATTCAGTGGTTCCATACTTGATAATACTTTAGCATAAATTTGGGGTGCATCCCCTGCCCCACCATCTACTACAGCCCTGACTGAATAAACCTCTCGCAAAATGAAATGGGCTGGCTTAGCTTTTTTAACAGATAGTATCTGATTTCGGTACATAGCTAATAAGCTGACAGCTCAAGATTAAACTCTCTCTGCGTGCCTTCGTGTCAAATCACCAAGTCCTTGCTGAAACTCGTTCTCCATGTAGTTCTTTGATTCTATTCATACGTTACTTGGATTCCAATCGAAAGCAGTCGTCTAGCGCCGCCATGAAGGATGTACCCTGCTAGCTTCGACAGTTGGGAGCCTACTACCAGGTGAAACGGTGGAAACCGAGTTCTTTCGTAAACCCCTTTGTTTGTTATATTGTCTCTGTAGCAATTGTTCAGTATATATCACACATGAAGACTGCACTTGACGCAAATCCAATATATCCAATAAATGACGGACAGCTCTTGCACTTTTTTCGTTAATTCAATAAAAAAATCACAAATTATAGTTTTTCCTTATCCAGATATACATTTTAAAGAAATGTAATTTGATCCTTCCTGAATCGTCTTGGCAACAAATTTCCCGTTTTAATTTTTCATAACCAACTAATTATAAGAGGGCAGATTTTATCACAACGATTCAGTAAATTCTCACTTGTTATCATGTTTTCTGCTAACGATAAGCAATCCTCTTATGATTCTTTCTCCCTTCCTATTGTTATATACTCATCTTATACAACTAACTCGACTAGATAGCGCGATAACATTAACCAGTTACAAATCTCTCAAATACCATTCGGTTTTTACCACAAAAGACTCAACAGTATATTCAGGGTGAGATTATATTAGTTAATAACACTTGTAAAGATAGCATTATAAAAATAACTTCAATTTTATTTTTAACTCTAGCCTGTTTAACCCCTAATCTCTGAGCCTTAAACAGAATCCAGACCACAAAATAGCATGTTCACCTCAAGTCATACTGCACATGTTTAAGCAGCATATGGGTCAACTAATTCACACTTGACAGCTACTCAGTACAACAACCTGCAACTTAATTTTACTATCACCATCAGTAGCATACGTACAAACATCCAATGGGATACAGTAAGACAAAAGTGGACAACTTAGGATTCTACAGAGGTCGGAGTTTCTAGCCAGAAAAGTTCTAGCCTTTTATTGCAATATCGCCAAAATACTGGAAATGATTCAATCTGGCCATCATAAAGCTTTTTTTATCTTGGCATGCTATATCCATGCTTTGTGCTTGGCTGCTATGTGTCAGTGCTTCCTAGGGTTCCGACTAGGATAATTGATTAACAGACGGCTTGAGCTACAGAGCAAACATGACTCTTGTCTTTATGTGTCTTTGTATGTATGTGTCTTTGAATACGAGATGCCGAGTGATGTAACTATATTTTTACACTTATCAATAAGAATACTATTTCTGTAAATCGACTGTTGTTGATACGATACTGCAAACTGAATAAATGAGTAAACAATCCATGGCATCGTCCTTATCACGGGTGAGTTATGACGAGCTGTCCCGCAATGTCTATGGAAAAGAGAACTTGTTCCTAGCATGGCTCTGGTGTGAGGAGCATCCAGTGACTGGTAATAATTAAACCTTAAACAACCAAATGAGAGTGATAACTTCTCTATTTGTAGACTATTCCGCATTAAGTCAACAAAAGGTTTGCTGTTTACGACCTGGAATAAGATGTCTTACATTGCTTCGGCTGCTCTTTTTATCGAATCCGCGAAGGTGCAGGGTCTCTCGAGCTTCACACTGCGAGTCAATAGACCTTATACAAACTGAGGTCAAGCCTTACGCAATTGATCGTTACTACTCAAACGAACCCCTTCCTTCTTTGTTACTTGCTTATTCGCTTGCTCCATACAGTTCTTTGATTTTATCAACAGTATCCGATAGAAGTGATTCATCGAAACCTTTAGATTTTGGGTCCTTAATTAGTACTCGTATGCTAAGGTACCAATATGGTGTATCCCTACACATCTCCTCTTTCTTTAAAGGTATACAGAAATATCATAATACCAATTGTACGACATCTAATGTATAGGCTTTATGCGAATATGTCGGCATTTTCGTTACTACCGACATTTGCAGAGCCTTGTAAGGAAGGGTAATATAGAACATTCCTAAATCCACGTCCCCTAACAAACTAATACTACATTCTGCTCGTCCGAAATCCAAATCTCCACGTTCGTTGCCATAATCACTCAAGATAGTCAAACTTATTCAGAACATGGTTGGAATTCACCATGACTGAGGTCTCGGGCTGACTTTAGCCAGCAAAATGGCTTCTCATTTTGTTGCTTCAGAAATTCTCGGGATTCAACAGCCTATACCTAAAAGGCATTCTTATTGATAAAGGATATTCTAGCATGAATTGTCAATATTTCACCACTTAAAATGAATATGCAGAATGAAAGTGAAACATAGGTTACTTAGCTTGTGGATTTGTAATACTCAGTGTCCTTATTTTTTCATAGTTTGACTAACGTTTTCCCCAAGGATTGCATCGAATCATCGTAAGACATTTTGTCCTCTACTCTTTCATACCTTGTGAGCATGTTAGACCACTGTTTGCCGAAGACCTCTCGTCCATTCATTTCGTCACGTCTTAAATTCTCTACTTTACTGCAGCCCTTGTATTATATAATACCTTGCTTAAATTGTATGGAGTTTGTACATTCTCTTCCCCATCTAACATCTTTCAATACTCGCCTTGGCCCACTTCAAATCACAGTTTTTTGTCTCCAATATTCTCTAGCTCGTTCGTCCTAATTAAGATCCACTCATGTCGTTTCCCGTCTTGTCTGCCTAAACATCATAATTGTAAGAAATCCGAGGGACTTGGCGACCCCGAAATCGACGGTTGATGCGTTCGTGCTTTTATCTGATCAATCTTATGTATAATTCATGTGGATTAACTATCGTAAGTACATATCATCAGAGGCAGGTTCCAACATAACACAATCGTGCTTTTTTCACTAATCTTTTGATCTTCTCCATCTATCGTCAAACCTTCGATAGGTTTACGATATGAGGCCAACGGAATTGCAAATGAAGCATGAATGGGCATCTAAGGATTGGTCAACGCCTCCTCGTAAGCTCCTCTAGATAAAAGATGTTGGACTGAACCGAACGGCCGTCCATCTAACAAGCCCCTCGCTAATTCATAGAATTATCTCTTGAGCATCAGCTATTAAATTATGTTAATCACTTGTAATAAGTTAAGGATTTGAAAAAATAGTCAGAGTGAGGCGCAACGCTATTACAAACACATACACAAAGTACACGCAAAAAAGGCTCAACATTACTGTATTTCATCCCCGACTCCCTTTGTCCCTGATCGTTTTCTTCCTTCCTTGTTAAGTTCAACAGTAGTTTATACAAAGGACATTGCTTCTTCTGCTTTCTCAAATCCTCCTCATCCTCACCCTAAACTATTTTATATACTTAAATCTACACCATAGCATAGCCTGGTGTATGTAGATGCTGGTTTAGCACCAACGAATATCTAAATAACTTACTAAGTAACAAACTAAGTACCTAACGAAGTTCCTAACTAACTACGTAAGTAGCTAACTAAATAATAAAGTCAGTAACTAAGTAAGTAAGTAAGTAAGTAAGAAACTAACTAAGTAACTAAGTAAGTAAGTAAATAAATAATTAAGTAAGCAACTAACTAAGTAATTAATTAACTAATTAAGTAAGTAAGCAACTAACTACGTAAGTAAGCAACTAACTAAGTAATTAACTAACTAAATAAGTAAGTAAGTAGCTAACTAAGTAAGTACCTAAATAAATAAATAAATAAGTGAGGAACTAATTGCTTAACTGATTATTCAATTAATTCAGCAACTAATTAAATAATAAAAAACCAATTAAGTGACTTACTAACTGATTAAATAAGCAACCAACTAACTAATTAACTGGCTACCAAACTAGTAAGCTAAACAACTGAATTGTAAGTACGGACGTCAATTGATTGGTTAGTAAGTCACCAATTGTGTAGGGTAGCCTTGTTTATAATGATCCCACTCTCTAAGATTTTATCATTATTCCCTAAGTAGCACATTACTACAAAGATGAGAGCCGAAGGTATCGTTTCATGTTCCCCAAATGTCCTAGGTTTCCGCGGCAGCTGCAGATTAAAAATAGAGAAAACTAAATCGAATTACTATATTTCCATGTCAACGCCGCACTTCTTCTCCAAAGTACCTTTCTGCTCAAGACGAAACTATATAATTGCATAACATGAAAGCAATACAGCTATCTCACACGACGGTTGTTAGGATTCTAAAGTTTCCTACAATAAGCTCTTTAGTAGTCTCTCCCTGCCTGAGATATTTTTACGAAAGCCCAGACTTTTCAAAGCTTCCAGATCCTAATCCCACTAACTACATAATTCTGTTTCCTCTTTAGTCAATGAGAAAAATCTTCACCATCAATCCAACAGCTGTATGATAAGGGAATCATGAAGCACATAGCAGGTGTTACTTATAGGGGACGGGTAATAGAAAATGATTCAAATGGAGGCTGAGCGGTGTGCAGTTAAGGAGCTCGACCTCATTCTCAACCAAGGAGATTCATATGTTTTGCCTGCCTACGATAATATGATGTGCTTTAAAAATAGACGTTGTTGACGAGAACAAGATTTTAACACTTTCATCATGAGCAAATAAATTTAATAAAAGAGAAGTATAAGACTTGACGTGGCTAGGTGATGTTGACGAAAAGAACCAAATAGACTAGTGTTGGGAAGTAGATTCCCTTATTTTTTCAATACATTGAAGGCTAGCCCAAGTGCATAGTAATAATCGAATGATAGTTTCTACAAGTACAAATCTGCGTACTCATGAAACTTTATCGCCCGTCTCTAACTTACTATTTTACAGTTGAACATATATTCATATTCGTAGCCTTTCAGTTTTTATTTTTTTTAGTAATAAAGATACTCACTTCATCATTAAATTTAGCTTCTTCCATTATCCCCGACTATTTCAATACCTGATGAGATTTTGGGAAATCCTTCACTCCATGACTGTTTTAAACTCCTTTCCATCCGAGACTCAAGAGTAGTCAAGACTAACTAACGACGTGTCACACATCACCCTTAGAAACGAATTATTACCACTTTTGACAAATATAATTAAATCATTAACCCTCGTTTTAAAATGGCCAATATTTTGGTAACCAACTTTTGGCTGAGTGCAGTTGGCACCATATATCTACTCCATTAAGTTTCTCCCGCATGGTACAGCGGCCTTCAAATCTTTTACAAGCCAAAATCTCCAACCTCTAACAAAGTTTTTATTGCAATTAGCATTATTAAGTCTTTTCTTTTTTACTTCTACCATTCTATGGTTATCAGGGTATTTATTGCAACCCTTCCACGTGGCAATGTCAAAATTATCATTCAGGAAGTTTCTTATGCTTCTATTTAACAGCTTTAATGAACATCACTACTTGGACTGATTCTTTGCTGTTGTCTGTAGTTTTCACACAAATTTAATGTACTTCTAAAGAGTGTTCTATCCTCATGAAAATCAGAAACTCCTCGTGGAATTCGATATGTAATCCTGAAAGTCCTGGAAGTTACCTCAAAATAAGGCATGATCATAGGAAATTACAAGTCTTATCTAACGAGTCCTGGCCGTTTCGTGTTGAACACTACATCAATTCACTAACATTCTTCAACAAATCTGAAGATATATTTCTATCAGAATAATCGTTACTATCTAGGTAGTCCAGGGAATTGTATGATCGAATTTTCACTAAACCCTGACATGCAAACGATAACTGATTGCTATAGCAACCAAAAATCTTCTTGAAGTATTGAGGAGGCACTTCTCCCTTTTAACCATGTACTTTAACTCTCCAACTCCCTCTATAAAAACGTCATATACCCTAAAACCTGTTACGGTGGTTTTAAGCATTACAACTTACTCCCCTCCACCCCCTTCCGAAGATTTGCTCACAAAGATGCTGCATAAACAAACCATTGTACAACAATCCCTTGTGACATGTTTTTCGTAAAAATGTAGCATGCTTAAACAACGAATCGTCTGACTGTCTGAGCATGGACTAAAATTTCGTTAAAACAAACTACCCCTTCCAAACAGGCAATCCCTTTCCCGCTAGACGTTTTAGTTTTGTCATTATCGATAACAAAACCATTGTTGACAAAGACAAGGGGAAACTTTATAGCTTGAAAGACTGAGAGCGACAAAATTTTGTTAAGTTACCAAAGCTAGATCATTAGAAGTTTGAATTGGTGATTTACTCAGTTAAACAATATCAATTTTTACATCGGTCAAATTCAAACGATAAAAAAACTCAGTGCCGTAACCACTGGGGGGGGGGTAGGGGGCTATAGTTCCCCCAATAATTCCAAGCTGTTCGAAAAATTTTAACTGAGTTTATTTCTTATCCTGGTCAAGTCCTGGGAACATTAAAATCATTTGGGTGAAAATTGATTTTGCCCCCAATAAATATTTGGTAGTAATGGCACTGAAACTAGACCAAAAGGGATCCTAACCAAAAGCTAATCGCTCGCTTAGTTAAATTAGGAGTGAAATTTTCTTCGATCATTCTTGTTTAAATCAGTGTCTTTGCCTCTTGAACCTTTTCCTACAAGTCACAATGACTGTACATAGCGGAAGTCTTTGTTAATATGCGACCTTGGGTTATAAGGTTAGCGGAAGCATTTAGCTAAGTCAGCGCCTCATCTGCAGCTGTTCAGTACCAGCACATTTTGCGGTGTGCCACCTCTATAATGTTGTTCACCCATCATTCTAATGGATTCCCACTAATAGAAACCACAGCAGTGATAATCACGACGAGGTTTTCAAAAAGAAGCTGAAAGTGGCATTTCTAGCATAACAGAATAAAGTTATGTTTCGGTCCTCTGCCAAGCCTGTTGTCACTTGTCCAACTCGTTTCATAACTCCAAAACCAAAAAGTCTTTCTGGACGACAGTGAATTAACTTAAGTCACCACAGTCTGTGATTTTAAGTAAAGGGCAAGCCGATTCTTCTATTTATCCCACAACGTAAAGTTACAAAAGAATACTCCAAATACTTTGAGGCCTTCGGGGTCAAACATTCCTCTATTTTAGGAGTTCTTTGTAACATTAAAATTTCACCTTACGAATTTCTTTGTTAATCTTCTCTTAATACAGATTGTAGCTGTTACCACGGGACCTTGTACCTCTACTGACGTCAAAAAGTATAACTGTAAATAGTTAATCCTAGTCAAAAAATAGAGGAAGGTAGGTTCGTACACTCGCTGGGGAGTTTGTTGTATTCTAAGCAGGCCCGTAGGCATAAAAGTAGAGATCAATATAACTGGTAGACCGCGTTAGTGGCAGCAGCCATTTATGATACTGTAGCAGGATACCATAGGAAAGCGATTTAAAGCTAGAAAGCCAGATGTTGTTGCATCATGGCTCACTGGAATAAAATACCCACGATGACAGGTACTACGATGCAAATACGGCGTATGGAAGATCATAAATATGCACTATTTGGGCTATCATTTTGATGTTACTCGACGTAGAAGAACAATATGACGTCAAATTTACTGATATAACGTAACCAGAAACGCTATAGAACGTTTACTAGAAAATGTCTTTAAAGGAGGAAGGCTTTGAAGAAGGTAGCCACAATGCAAAAAGTCAACGCAGGAAAAGTTGCTCTATGCTCCACATTTCCTATTTTTTCGAATGTATTTCGTTCACCTAAATGGCAGACGCTAGAAATCACGAGAAACATATTTATTAGTAAACAAGATCATTTAAGACATTGTTGGGGGCCGAATTCGCACAGAAAACGCCGGCTGAGCCACTACACTAAACATTGCAAAAGCTTAGTTTATATTCTTACCATCAGGAGTAGCCTAATGTTCTACTGTCTCGCTTGACGTTTTATTATTGCCATTTCCATGTACAAATGTACAAGTACTCATTTAACTAGTACTTTACATATTTACATACACACGCACACACACACATATATATATATATAAATATATAACTATAAATCGGATTAAAAACGGTTGTGAAGGATATATAACAGCAAATCAAAGTAACAATTTCCGTTTTCGTCAGCTTTCGTTAGCTTATCTAAATACGAATACATACACGCTAGCACCACATGCAATCATGTTCCTTGGGACGTCTTCAAACAAGTTTTCCTGCTCTATTGCTTTGTCAGGTCTGCATGTATTACGATAGTACAAATAGTAAAATCATCCCACGTGCAGTAATAGGACGTGATCTGACACCACATATACCATATGGTAACAACTGATCTACTTTGAAAAATACGACATCTGATAATGATGTGTCTCAAACACGCCTTTAACCCTGATATAAACAACTAATAGTTGGATAGTGTTATTGAACATTTTTTAAAAATGGGGAAGTTAGACATGCCTAATCTGTCTAATCGCTGCTCAACGATGACGTCTTTTGTCGGTACAATTCTCGGTACGTCAGCAATTCCATGAATATTCTCCACCAAGATACGTAAATCTTCAGGTATGGCAATGACCTCGCCTTCCACACCACCACAGCAACGGAATGGGGATTTTGCGAGTGGCTTTTTAGTTTGTGATATACAAGCAACACTCAGAAGTCTTCCACGTCGCTGCCATCCACGGAAACATTTTCTGATCAATAGCTTGATACGGTATTATTGTTTGTATTTCGTGGCATTGCTTTCAACTCGATGTCAAATATTGCAACTAAACTCCTCCAATTAAAAAATACAAATTCCTTGTTTCCTTTTCTTTTACTTTTCGCTTGCATGACCGAAAATAACATTCATTGCTTATTTAATCTCTTCTGAACAATTTTTCAATGTTACTCTACTTTGAATCAGGTAACCCGTTCTCCACATGTTCGTATGAACACGCGCATAAAGATGACGACAAGCAATCTAGGAAACCGTTAAAGGAAACCGTCTCAATATGAATCTGAGTAGTAATTCCACTTGTCTGGACATCAAAATAACCGCTAGTTTCGAAAGAGACACGTTATCTAACTACTTTGGGAATGTCTTTCTCTACAAGATTATAGTAAGCAGCAAACTAAACACACCTTACTTACCCTCTCCCTCTTGCTTCTCAACTATCAAATCCTTCCCACTGATAATCATGGCCATGAACGTTGACTGGTTCATAAAAACATCGGTTTCCACGAGGCTGAGATACTAATTTATAAGCGATTCAGTATTCAAAAACAGGGATTATTCTTTGAATAGAAGTGAAGCGATATCAGCTGCATGCGTTCTCCATTATTTTTGCCTCTAAGTTATCATTGCATTGTGACGTCGGCACCGCGATAAGAAATGAAGTCATTCAATACCGATCGCTGTTCAAGCTCGTAACCATGCGGCCGGTAACTAAGGAGAATCATTTTGGCAAAACTACAACCTCACACTCGAACAAGATCAAGTTACAAACGATGTGCATAACATATTCTCAATTTTTTCCTTACTAATGACGTCGTAATTTTATATCATTACTAAAACACATTTTCACGGCAGTATATAAATCTGATTGGTCAAAACAAATTTAATTTTTAACTAAAATTAAACTACCGTTGTAAAAAAACCCTCAACCTTATCAAAATATTCCGTTTAACAGCAAGAACTAAATGATAAAACTTAAATACTCACAGTCCACCTGCTGTGAGAATACTCTGATGTTCATCTCCTAAATCTTTGACATGAATCACCTTTTCTGCTCGTTTTGCTTAACTTCCATATCATGACTGAATGTATATCAAGTCCTGGTTCGCACAGCACGAAGGAGTAGTTCACATACGTTTCTGTGATGTTCCCTTCTAATCTCGCTTTACGACACTTTTTTAAATTGAAAGTCTGAACTCTTTCATACTTAAACTTACTGACAAAGTTAGGCATGCATATCGAGATAGAGTTACATGACTTATAGGTACAATATTCAATATGTTAATTAATAAAAGCAGTTTTTTACAACATAATATTATCAATAACTGTGATTATTGATCATTAAAACGAACCTGGGTTATAGTTGTTATGGTTGTTACGAAAAAATAAGATAAACGTCACTTGAATCGATTTCAGTTGTATCCTCTTTATTGGTGTGTACTTATAGAGTTTAAATCCGTGCAAACAAATAGGTTATCCTTTTGTTACAGATTGGTTAGTTTGTTTTGTTATTTCTTATCCATGTAACTCAATTTCACAAAACCAATATCCTTCTACTACAATGCTGATTATTGATCTCCCATAAAAATGACCAATCACACATCATATTCTTGACGACTCCACAACAAAGGTGACAATTGTCTACCTGTGTGTCTGCCTTTCTACTTTAGCAAAGAAAAAGAAAACGTCATGAAACAAAGTTCTCACAACTTGACCGATCCAAAGGGTAATTTCCGCAGACGCAGACGTGGTATCCATTTCCCCCTTAGACATGGGCGTAGATTCTGGGGGGACGCGGGGGACTCGTCCCCCTCACTTTTCAAGATGGGGGGGACAACTGGTGCTT
>JAAAKL020007089.1:0-17260 GCA_010016065.2 Carybdea cf. marsupialis auct. non (Linnaeus, 1758) | reverse complement strand
GTGGATGGGGGGGGGGGGGGGGGGGGGGAGGGAAAGAGAGAGGGGGGGGGGGGGAGGGGGGGGGGGGGGGGGGGGGGGGGGGGGGGGGGGGGGACTAACAGACCTTCTACAATTAGGGAGTTATCATTTAGAACTCTAACAAAGTGAGCGTCGCATACATAGGAAATTTACTATCTGAGCAGAGTGACCAACAAATCAGTTTCCAACCCATTCCTATCAAGGCCGATCTATGGCGAACAAATTAGTTGAACGAGACATTCCGACAAATAACAACCGGCCAACAGTCGTACATCGAATCGAAACTTTTTAGTAAACGGTGGCCATGAACGACTCATCTCGCAACAAAATATGTCACATACTTACCAATTTCACAACGGTCGCCTTCAAACCCAGCAGAACAGTTACAGTAGAAAGAATTCCCCCTGTCTTCACAAAGTCCATTTCTGTTTACACAGGTATTATTATTTTCACACCAAGACGTTGCTGAGCAAGAAAGTATGCAAGAATTTACCATTAAATCATTACAAAACGTTAATACACTTTGAAGTCCAAAAACAAATGTGCGTGACAATAATTTCGTTCGTATTGTTACCCCTTAGTGAAATAAATACCAACATAAACCCCTTCATTTGTCAACATCGAAATCGGAATACTACCTGTGTATCAATTGCAAAGCAATCCCTTTTCATATCATGTTCAATTGCTTCTATCAATCCACACCGTCCCTCCATCGTTTGCTCGAGTAGATAGTATTTTATAAAAGATTCGCCAGAAGACGTGTCAGTAGACATGCCCAGTGTAATTGATCAAATGTTATGGCCTGAGTGCACACTATTCCATAAACAAATTAAATGTAACGACCTTAGGTATTACTAGGCTGCCACTGACTATTATTACCTGCTAAAAGTCGAGAGAGTAGGTTGGTGACAGGTCCACTTACCTTAGCGTAGATTCGTAATTAACTAGGAAGTATGAAAGCCATTGTTTAAAACGACAGCCAGAAACCTTGAGACAGAAGCCCGTTTTCAACATGGTCGCAATTCAGCAAATAAACTATACCATAAAACATAACTCAAAAAATACTAGTACGATCATAGGTCAAACAGAAAATAAAAATATGATTTTCTACTCGAAAATAAAGCACTTACATGAACAACAGTCAATTCCCTTCTGGCCTTGTGCACAATTGCATGTAAAGTTGTTTATACCATCGATGCATGTAGCTCCTTTACAACACGGATTACTCAGGCAGTCGTCAATATCTGGCAAAAATGCAGAAACTTGTTTTAGATGGCATTTATCTCAACGTTTGATATGAAAGGAAGGTAAGTAATATATAGGGATAAGAATACAGCATTTTTATACAATTTAAAACAATAATTATCAATTAAGTGAGAAAAAACCTTTCGAGCGGATTTGACAAAAGACTGTGTTGACTTGCAATAGCTGTTGCAACCACTACCTTTTAAACGAATATAAGAAATATTTCAAATGTAAACACAACAGATGTAAATTTACTATCAACCTTACCCCTCTTTAATTCTAAAAGGATTCTAAAATTAATTAAATATTTTGAAATGACTCTAAAATTTCAGTTGCTTTAAGCAAAGGTGCAAGTAGTAACGTCAAAAATTAGTTTAGTACACTAAAGTAAACAAGTAAATAAGCCAGCAAAGACGGACCCAAAGCACTTAAACAAGTTTATTTGTTACGTAAAAAATACATCTATTCTATCTGCCGCTCAAGATGCATAAAACATAAGTTATCATGACCAATTTAACAAATTGCTTCGTTCATTTTTTGTAAAATTAATAAAAAATAGTCTACAAATTCACATGAATTTTTCCATGTCATTTGCATGAAATAAATGCTAGACTTCACAGTGTAAACAGCCTTGAACATATGATACTATGCAATATACTGTTCAATATCGTATGCTTATTTGACATCTATTGAAATTAATAAGGAAAGTGAATCCACAGCTTTTCACTTAATGTGTTAAAACCAAAAAAAAATAACGACAGAGAGAAAAGCCGCAGCTAAAACAATAAGGCGGCCTATCTTACGTTGCCAAGACCAAAATAAAAGTTGACTGAGTTTTTTTGGGGGGCGAGGGTTTTTAAACGCTTTAAACGCCGCGCACTTCCCTTTTCAGGGACTGCAGCGGTGCCCATGTACATGAGTTACTGTAGCTTTAAAAACTCTGCGATGCGCTACTTGAATCCTACATGTTCTATTTCATGCCTGTATAATTGAAAAACAGTGTTCTCTTCACATTGAAATAAAGAGTAGCCAGAAGTTGGCCCACTGCAAAATACTTGGAGGTATATTACAAAGGAAGTTAGTAACGAATACGCAACCATGCTGAAGGTCGTTGGTAAGGAAGAAACTGAGGAAGAGTATATGGGCCCTATACCCGGTATTCAACGACAATCCAGCATTCCCGCCATTCGCAATGACTTCCCTGTTTTACCAAAGAAATACAACACTGAGAATAAGTCGCCCGCAATGCCAGAGCACAGACACGTTTGTCTTTACCTTCCTGCTCAAATGCATTAATATGCTCAAAATGGAATTACAAAAAGCTATAATAACAAAGCGAAAAGATACTATGAGGAAATGAATCCTACAACATAAATAGAAAGTTGTCTCTAAAGATCTATCAAGCAATAACTCCTAAATTAAACCAGAGAAGTGCTATGCAAATACATTTTAAATTACCGAGATAAAATTAGAGTATAATTACAAAAACTTAAAATAAATAAATAGATGTCAACATAAAAATAAATAGATGCAAATATAAAAATAAAATAATCAGTTGATATAGGTTTTAGCAAAATGAATCGCTTTGAATTGAATTGCATATTTCACGCTCTTGTTGGGGAAATAACACAAGAGAGGTTGCCAATATGTCAATATCTCGCAAACTTACTTGTTTCGCAATTCCTCCCAGTAAACCCAATTTGACAAGCGCATATGTAGCTTGCGTTGGCAGTCTGAGAACAGATCCCTCCGTTTTGACATGGTTTCGAAAGGCACTCGTCTATATCTAAAGTCGTAACAAATAATAGATTGACGGCATTAGATCTGCAGTTAAGGTAATGGTGAAAATATAACCTCATGATTATGAAGGAGAATTCAATAGCAACTCGAAGTCACTAGCGCTTCCATTAATATCCGAAAAAAAAAATGAATAACGGATGGATTCCATACGAGCTTTCTACTTCCTCATTGGCTGAAAAAACCGTTCCGTTATTCCTAGTTTTAAAAAGCTGAGCAGACACTGTTAAGATACCGAAACTCATAATCGTTAACTTGATGCATCAAAAATTTAATCTAGGGTCGGAGCAAAGAGCTGACGCCATTGTAATAAATGACACTCAAAGTAACAGATGGAAAGAGACACTTAGTTCATACAGCGTACTTTCATCACATCGGAAGGTTCCTGGATTTCATAACCACGAGAAATTGTAACCTAGCGTCTCTATATAGAGAGAGGCATTGGTGCATGATAACTAGTCCTTTGTCAAAGGACTTAATGTCACTCCAAGGGCATTTTCTACAGCATACAGCATGCCAATTATACATCGAAAATTACAAAAAAAAATTTCTAAACTTTTTGCTTCGATATGAATGAATAACACACGAAAACAAAGTTAGCAAAATTCGAACAGGCAACCACATCAAATAACCCAGCACAAACACCCCCACCCCCTCAATATCTTCCAGACACAGTTCTCTTATTTACTGTAAAAATTGATTCGAGTTTGACACAAGAAATCACCTGGCAGCTGCGGTGGTCTCTACCTTGCTCCTTCTTTCAACCTGATAAATATATGATTTGCATAGCCAAACAGTTTACTCTTGAGACGTCTGACGCAGACGGTCTTCACTTTTTGTAAAAGTCAGGCCTCGGCATCAAAGGAAAGTTTGGCCGCAAAAAAAGCCGCCCAATTTGCTGGTTCTAGTGGCTATTGACAGCAGCTTTCTAAATCATTCTCGTGGACAAGCAAATACAACAATGGCCAAGGACAAGATGCCATGAACTTGCAAACGTATATGCCACGGCAACAATGCTATGACGAAATAGCTGCTAAATATAAGCATCAAACATTGGGTCAGATCACATAGACATATACCAAGAAATATATGTGCAATTTTACTTTAAAATAAAATATTCATCAGTCTGCCAATTAGTTTCACCAATGTATAAGATCTTTTTACTGAGCCATACTAACAATGAAGAAAAAAGTGACATGGCCAGCATTGATGAGCTGTTGTGTTTAAAACCGAGGCAGAGGAACGTTATCAACTGCAATTTCAGTCACGTCATTGACCTACCTGTATCACATTTCTTTCCCGTCCACCCTGGGTCGCAGTTGCAACTGTATGACGCAATTCCATCAATACATGTTCCATGCTTTCCGCAGTAACCATACTCAGTTACAGACGTTCCTTCTACATCGAATATTTGGTTACTTGGATCACAGTCATCTATATCTAAATAAACAACAGGTTTGTATAACATTAAAATTAGCAAATTGTCTTACAGACAAACGGAAAATGAAAAGGAAAGCTGATGTATGTATGTATGTATGTATGTATGTATGTATGTATGTATGTATGTATGTATGTATGTATGTATGTATGTATTTATTTATGTATGTATGTATGTATGTATGTATGTATGTATGTATGTATGCACCGTGCTAACGATTTCGCCGATTTTTGCACAGACAATGTAACCAGGATCAGGAACAACGTAGCGTCAGGAGCAACATCTGTTATTGACGTAAAAGTGTGTGCCAGTGAGTTTGAATCAGTTACCGATAGACAGCTTATGAAATTGTTGTCTAACAGTTTAGCAAAATATTGTACACAAGATCCCATCTCTGCTTCTATTCTTCCTTTCATATATTACTTCCTGTCACCGCGAAAACTGTTCATTTATCTTTGGTCAACGGCAATGTGCCTACCTGAATAAAAACGGAAATATTAGATCCCCTTATGCCTCATTGGATACTGAAGAGTATATAAGAGTAAGAGAAAATTTTGAACCAGTATCAAAGTTGAAATTTGTATCCAATCGTCGTGCTAAAAACTTTTTGAGAGATACTAATTTAAATGAATTGTTTTAGTCAGCCTACATGAATATGACAGTACCGAGACCGCACGAGCTAACAATGACATTTTACTTGCATTGGACAGCAACGAGTCCGGTATGCTTCTGCTATTGGATTTATCTGCTGATTAGACACGGTCGATCACCATATATTATTGCATCGACTATGCCATAGATTTGATCTCACACGTGAAGCACTTGAGTGGTTTTAAGTCATACCTGTCAGAATGTAAACAGGCTGCACCTGTCTACGACACGATATGAACACAAAGAAATATGCCATCTGGATTCCAAAAGGGTCAGTGATAGGAGTTATATTATTTTTGCAATATATATATTATGCACTCATGAGATGAGTTATCATAGATATGCTGATGACAATTACATCTACATGTCATTAAAGTCACCGGAGGCAGACATAGCAAAACTAAAGTAGAATCGTATATATGTGAGATCGATGACCGGATGGGTAGGAATATACTCAAATTGAATAGAGACAGGAGGCAGAATTGGTCGTTGTGAATGACAATCTCTCTTGATATGCGTTAAACTCATTACACCATCAAATGTGGTAAACAAATTGTTTTTACAGGATTTATCAATGTCAATGGTTCCACATATAGATTACAACTGGAAGTCAAGATTCGAAAAGTAGACTTGACCACAGACCACTGTGAAGAACAGTGACAAAATAATAACATATCAAACAGTTTGTGATAAACTAGATGGCATAGATCTTCAGTTGGCATAGTCTACTTTTAAAATAGCTTTTTCGGTTGGATTCGAATAACCCAAACATCTTTAGTCTCTTGGATAACATATATAAATGTCATCGCCAATGGATGACGACTTGAAGAAGGCAAGGAATGCATGTCAATACCTACGACCACAACATAAACAAGTCTGGTGGCAGAAAACGCACAAGAGTAGCGAGAAGCCGAGGATTGAAATGTCAAACGGATCAAAATCCATACTTTCAAAGAGAGGTGATCTTCTGACAGACAAGAAGAAGAGTGTTTTCAAGACGAGCGCAATTTTTGATGAAGAACCGATCAACAACGTAGTACAGGAGCCTGTCCATGAAGGGCTTTCAGTCGTTCCATCAATCGCCGAGATTAAAATATCCATAACACGGCTTACAAATGGAACGCCTTCTGGGAACGACGGCATACCAGCAAAGATATATAAATGCAGCACCAATCTAATGATTACCTAACAGTACAAGCTCTTCTCTTTAATCTGGGAACAAGGATTAAACCCACAAGGATTAAAGATGTCTACTATCCATCTGTACAAACTTAAAGGCGAGAAATGCGAATGCAGCAACCATAGAGGTATCTCCTTCCTGTATATTGCTGACAAGATCCTTGAAAGGGTCCTCCTAAACAGGCTCAATGATATGTTGGCTAACTCTTAGTGTTACCTGAATTTCAGTGAAACTTTCGTACTGGAAGAGGCACAATAGATATAATTTTCAGTCTGAGTAAACTACAAAAAAAGGCACGCGAACACGATTCAGAACTTTTGGTGACTTTGTCTGTCTAACATAATCTCTCGATACTGCCTCTGCGGCTCCTCTATGGTTTGTTCTTCAAAAAACGTGGACTTCCCGAAAAGATGCCAAATGTTATCATTTCTCTCCACCAAGGAAAGTTTGCTTCTTTTAGAACTGGTTGTGAAGTGTCCGAAGCATTTACAGTCTTAGAACTTAGCATCAGAACAGGGCAAAACAAGGCTTTGTTATTGAACTACTCTTACTTGAATGGTACTTGTCAGTCATGTTCGAAACCGCGTCGGAGGCGTCGAAGAAGGAGTCAAGTTTGAATGCGTCAGAAGTGTGGGCCTATTCAGCCAATGGCACTTTCAAGCAATAACCACGAATTTTGTAGAAACAGTTTCGCGAGCTGCTATTTGCAGATAATTATGCAATCATAGAACAAAGCCTGGAGGATATGCAGTATCTTCTGAACAATTTATCGCATGCATCATCAGTCAAAAGACTGAGCTTGTACATCAGTCTATACAACATCATCCTACTGTTGTAATCCGTAATGTATATGTTGATGGGAAAGCATTAAAACCGTCTCCTTCTTCACATACCTTGTGTATGGGAACATTTTACCTTAGTTGGATCAACTAGGTTAAGTTGTAGATAAGACATATTAATGATTCAATATATAACCACAACCACAAATTATTAACTAACCACAAATTATTAACTAGAACCTTTGAAAACCTAATATACGAAATCACGCGTGTCAACTATAGAAACTTACTAACAAATAAATATAGAAAATAGAGTTCCTTTCCTTTAGAGTCAAGTGTCAGCTGTTCAAGAAGAAATCTATAGGTTCAAAGTCGATTTAGAAGAAGATGTTGCCAATATTTGGATGTCGAGGAAATGAAGAAACGTAGAATGAAGACACGTAGATATTGGAGATTTGTCGATGATATGCGAAGATAATTGTAGAATGTAGACATGAGGTATGTACCACGTAGAAAGAGATGTAACGATGACAAACACAACTGAAGAAAACGAGAACACACCGGATTTAACTGTTATTTAAAAATGTCCACAGTTGTTAATAAACAGCAATAAAGAAACGATCACACCCAAATCAGAGTTGCTGTTGATTGTGTCTGTTAATGATTGCAAGGATTCTCTGCTGATGATTCTCCAAGGTAGGAGTTGACTGCCACATCGGCACATCCGAGTTCTGCCATATTCAAAAACTTAAAACTATTAAACTCGTTCGTGCGTAAAAAATTATCTTTACATGTTGAACTTTTCCCTTTTAGATCGTCAGAAAGAATTAGAATACAACCGCAGATCTGAGGATATCTCCCATACTGAATAATAAAAAGTGTGGAAGCCACAATACAATCAAAACATTTAATATTTTATTATCATTATTATTATTTTCAAATATTTTAACAGAATTGTTCCTCAATCGTATTTTATATACCGTAAACACACTGTTGTCTTGAAAGTCTCGCGATTAAAAGAACTGTAAAAGCAATTAAAAAAGGAGTAGAAGTACAATAAATAAAATAGAAATTTTACCCATAAAAGCAATAAAATCGTATATAAAAGTTTATTTATGTCAATTTGATATTAATATCCCTTTCATCTTAGTTCTCAAAATGTATAAAATCCCGATTTCGCAGAGCATATCCCATAGCTTAGAGTAATGACCGAGTCATTGCAGCTAGTGCCACTTTGCGATGATGAAAGGACTGTAACGAATTAAAATGCAAGCACTTACCTCACCATATTCCTTTGTTAGCGACATAGAAAGAGTTTTCCCAGGTAATTTCCCTTTCTTTCTAAAAGGAACGAAAGTCTTTTCCAAGCTACAAGCAATCATTGGCCCGAAGAGGAAGCCACGAGCTTCCAAGCCTGTAAAGAAATTAAGTTACATATACTTCAATCCTCAGACATATTACCTTACGGCAGTAAAATGAACTTAAAAAACAACCCCCAACAATCCAACATATTTGGCCGCTGCCCTTCCTTCTGAACTGAAAGGTTCAATACAAAACCTTTCATTCGCCCTTTTATTCATACAAGCATATTTCTATACTCAATCACATCACACAGCCGTAGGAACCAGAGCGCTCCCCATTTTTGTCAACGTTTTGTCAGTAATGAACTCACCGGATAAATTTCGTTTATTTAGATACTGACAGCCTAGTGAACCCCTCACCTCCCCTCGCGATTGAGAATCGTTGCTACGGCCAAGCCTTTTGAACACGTGTTAACCCCTCTGCGGCAGCGCCTGCCACCATTGCTTCCAATCTGCTTCAGTTGCACCGAGTTTTTACAATAAGAAAAGAAGTTATAAAGATGGAGACTGTCAATATCTAATTTTAAGCTAATGGATCTTTCTCAAGCATTAGAACGTATTGAACATCATATATAAGACCTAAACGTGATGCATGGTTTTAGTCG
Source organism: Carybdea cf. marsupialis auct. non (Linnaeus, 1758) (assembly GCA_010016065.2). Taxonomy (NCBI): domain Eukaryota; kingdom Metazoa; phylum Cnidaria; class Cubozoa; order Carybdeida; family Carybdeidae; genus Carybdea; species Carybdea cf. marsupialis auct. non (Linnaeus, 1758). The sequence goes on along the minus strand of JAAAKL020007089.1, from coordinate 8,186 downwards.
TACTGCCCCGAAACTTTCACACAGTTCTCAAGAGAACTGGATGGGGGGAATCAAAGTAAATGGATCTTTCGCTACCTTCATAAACGTAAGGCTAGGAGATCCATATGGATCAATATAGGTTTCCTTTCTTTTCAGTAACCACATGGCATTTTACTATTTACTCGATAGAAAAATATGCAATTATGCACATAGCACTAACGCATGTGGCAATGAAAAATAGATAGATTTATGAAAAGACGACTCTTATTTAGCCGTTATAAATGATTCATGGTTACTTTTGTAAAATAAAATGAAATTCCACTTCTTGGCCCTCCGAAAAGACCATTATGAATCACGCAGGAATCTCGTGATTGATATCAAGTTAAGGTTTGAATCGAATATTCAGTCCTTATGCAAATGGTTGGCAAACACTTTTTGTCGAATAAAGGAGCCAGGCTAGAACTGAAAATATGGCTTTACAAAGCATTGGTCATGCCGATTGCAATATATGCTTCAGAAACGTGGTCAATAGGTGAAAGAGAGAAGAACCTGCTCTTGTCTTTCGAAATGCTTTGTTTGAGAACAATTCTTGGAATATCTCGAATCCAAAGAGTAAGAAACGCAAACATCAGGAACATTCTGGGTGTCACAAAAACAATCGTGGACAACATACAATAACGTAGAATACGCTACTTTGGCCATTTGGATAGAAGACCGACTGATAGCGCCCAATTCTGGGCATACAAAGGAGACTTCACTGATAAATGACCACGAGTCAGACCTCCACTAAGCTGGACAGACCAGATCAAGAAGGACACTGGCTTGCTTCTACTAACGGCAGAAAGACAGACCATTGACACAGAGGCATGGAGAAAAAGGAACGTAGCGAGAGCAAGGGACACAATTGCTTGAGCTTCTAGACAGACAGACAGTTACTTGTTGGTTGAATGGACGCTATATTTTGTTTGTAAGCGTTTGTTGGTTTGCTCCCTACTGCTATTTAACCAAAAAGTGTTTTCCGTGAAAAGACTGTCATGACGTCATAACTTAAGTGTTCTGCAGAGGAAACTGGTTTGTGAAAGGATTGTGACACATTTGTGAACTGTATTAAAAGCCATCACATTATCTCGGGATAGGTCTAGCACAATAACTGTCACAGTATCTCACTGTATAACTAAGGTCGTCACTGTATAACTTTGTCGAAATTGAAATATTGACCCAAGCGTCAAATTGAGGGTGTTGATAAGAAGGAAAAGTGAGTAGGCTTCACGCTCAGCGATAAAGTTGTATCTTCAATTTCACGAAAACCTAAGATTTAACCGAAAAATATGTTTGATGATGTTTGGAGGCGCTTTCAGAATCTCAGCATTTCAGCATTTGATTAATTATTCGGTTAAGAGTGCTATGTAAAGTAAGATGGAACAGATGTTGAATTGATTCGTTACTGTAAAAATTGTGCACTGCTTCTGATGTAGTGGAAGTGAAAGTTTGTTGTGTTCGGAAAATTTCTACAAGTGTATAAGTGAATGAGTGATGAGTGAATTAGTAATACGTGAACGAGTGATGAGTGAATTAGTAATAAGTGAATGAGTGAGTGAATGATTGAGCGAGTAACTAAATGCTCAGTGTGCGTGTAAGTGAGTGAGTGAGTGAGTGAGTGAGCGAGTAATAGGTGAAGGAGTGAGTGAATGAGTAAGTGAAGTATTTGAATGAATGATAGAGCAAGTAATCGAATGATTGATAAGTGAGTGAATAACTAAGTGTATGAATGGTTGAAAGAGTAAGTGAATGTGTGATCAGTGAGTGAATAAATAAATTAGTGACAAGTGAATGAGTGAGAGATAAGTGAGTGAGTAAGTATGTGAATGAATGATTGAGTAGTAAGTGAATGAGTGAGTGATAAGTGAGTGAAGGAGTGAGTGAATGAATGGTTGAGGGAGTAATTGATAGTGTGATCAATGAGTGAGTGAATGAGTGAGTGAGTAATTAAGTGAAAGTATTTATACTTAAATGTAAATGCTCGATTCAATGCATGGGGTTTCTTCGTCATCTCCCTTCAACATGAAGTTGAAGTCAATTTTCTCTCTGATTTCCGAAGCATTTACTTCTTCAGCGTTAGATAAATGACTGAAAGTCTTTAAATGTTTAGAAAAAGAAATTGATCGTAAAATAGAAGGAGCTTTTTGACTGAAAACGTCTTTAGTTCCCCCAATGAACAGGTGTCCTCTTCAGTAGAAAGTAATTCAATTAAGAAATTTGTTTATATTATTTAAATAGTGGTTATCACGAAATAGGTAATAAACTGATAGCTCTTAAAATTTTAGCACTAATAAGTTCTATAGAAAGTGATCATGATTTATTTATGATGATGCCAGTCGCAAGGGACGTCATGCTGAAGAGGAGGGGTCTGCGAAACCTAACAGACTCGAAGATCTTGGGAGGACAGGAGATGTTGTAAACTGGATGCCCTAGTTCTAGGATTATTATAGCAATATTCTCTCTCAATAGTAAAATATGACCACTTCTTCATCATTTCTCGCTGAAATAATTTCCCGTTTGTTACTATTGTGAACTCAATTTTTTCTTTCATGAACGGAACCGTTGTTGTCAGCTATTAGTCCTTTCATCTGAGAACTCCTAATTAGGCGATTTAGTTACTAGTCCTTTCACATACACATGCACCAGGATTGTAGATCGAAGACATTGTCGTGGTATGTAGGCTTTTGTCAGCAAATGATGGATGCCTATCTTAGTGGGCGAGTCTCTGATCATGCTTAATATCAGACAAAGTGGGGAAGGGGGTCATAATATCAACCGTTCGAGTAGCCGATGGAGATAATGATTGCGGGGCTTGTTTTCTTAAGATATGACGAGTATCCAGGCCAGGGGTAGCCTTTTGATGTCTGACAGAGGGTAAGATCTGAGGATATACCTCTCTATAGAAGTTGTTTGTTAATAACTTCTAGGATAACCTTGACAGTAAGGAAGAGTTCTGTTATCAATAAGGGCCAAGTTTTAAACTTAAAAGAGAAATGAACATGTAGCATCAAATGGAAGTAATCAGTTGAAAATTGAAACTCAATTACATCAAATTGTACATAATGCACACGTTTCATTTATTTAAAATGTTTATCACTAACTGTAGCAAAAATATGTACGTATGTGGTAGGCATTCGCTAATTCGAATGCGGCATAATTCGAACTTGGTGTTACTTCCAACAAATATTTAGGGTCATAGAATGCGATCGATGAGGGAATTCTACAACTAAATTCGAACATTGACAGATTCGAACGAAACTTTCTGCGCATTTTGGATTCGAATTAGAGGATATTCTGTTTAATTAATAAAAAAAGAGATAACGATAAGTAGATTAGGTAGTGGATGGGTCTGAGGCTTAGAAATGTATCAATATCATTTGTTGATAAAAGGTATATGAAGAGATCTTTGAAGGTAATTTGTTTGACATATGACAGCGGTTGCCTTCCATATGTGAGAATTTCCTTGTCGTCTTGATTTTGGTCGCAAAGTTTAACAACATTAACAGCATTATGGGAATGAATGTATGGTTTTTGAGGGAAGTCACGAGTCTGGGGTTATCTGATGAGTACCAGTTCACGTTGTCGTTAGGCTCAGTATTCGTTGGGTCGTAATAAAATGCTAGAATTTTAGGGCTACGTACTAATCTAGGATTTCTAAGTTATACTATTATAGAAATTTTCTTGCCAAGATGTACTTTCCTAGAAACTCTTTGTGAGAGTAGATACAAGTACCTTAACCCCTAAACCTTACCCTAACCCCTAAACTTTACCCTAACTTTTAACCTTAGCCCTAATTTGATTCTAGAATAGTACATCTATGGTTAAAAATTCTTCTAGGAAAGTACATCTCTAACTGTTCTAGGAAAGTGCATCTCTAACTTACTAGCATTTTTACGCGTTCGCGTACTTGGTATAATTCTCTATTTTGATCAAGTTGTTGTCCAGTATGAAAAGTGACGATTCAGAGGCAAGAACAGCAAGATGATGTCAGGATTTGTGGGGATTTGTGGCGTTTTGATTTGAATAGCTTCCCTTAAACAGGTCTAAATATTCCTTGTCGTAGGAATGTCCACGGTTATTTAAGAAAAGCCACATTCGATCGGTCGTTTGTTAATTAGAGGTGTCTTAGCCCTGAGTTGTTTTCGCAGTCACGAAGTCTGAGATATATTGGCTATTTGGAAGTCTAAGCAGTTTTGACTGTTCAAAGTCTGACATAAATTGGGTATGGGAAGTCTGAGTTGTTTTGCCTGAGGGTGCATCGTAGTTGTTCTGGCCTTAGCGAAGTCAAATTTCCAAATCTTTTATTTTTTACTTAGTTTCCGTTTATTTCTATCAAAGTTGTTTTTGTAGTGTAGGATATACCCACTCTTGAGTCTCTAATATAAGAAAGAGCTATGAAATTTGCTGAAGTCAGATACAAGCGGGAAGGTTAGAATCAGTGAGGTTTTGTTAAAGGCGAAGGTACCAATAATACAATTCAGATTTTTGTGAAGAAGAGACCGTAAGAATTTTAACGCCAGTCTATCTAAAGCTACTGTTTTAATCAAAATTCGATTTCAAATCACTTTCATGATTGCAAAAGATGCATTTCTTTAAAACTATATTTCTGCAAAGCGCAGTTTTTCAAATGGTAGTTTTGCTGTTTTGATAGATGCATGAAAAGCATTAGAAGTATTACCTGACAGGGGATGGTTTTTTGTTACAGAGTGCTTAAGGCACTGTTGTAATACTATGATTTTGAACAACAAAACCTTGTAAGCGTAGTCGACAAGTCCTAATCATCTGAAAGGCGTTTCGCGACTATTCAAGTTGATATACTTGTATCGGTAGGTTACGCCCCTACGGATTATTTTGCCACGGTTTTTCAATCTGAATTGGACTTATCTAGCAAACCAAGCTTGACTGAAGGCATAGAACGTAAGAAGGCGATTCTCGTTGATAGCAATATAGGACATTTTGCAATGGTTTTCTAAGACTAAGGGAAGATACTCCCGTCACGGTATTCGTATAAGTTTTCTTTTCCAGTTGAGCTGTGGCGAAAACGTGAACAGTATCGTACATTTCTTTATTCGCTACTACAGCTCGCAACTGATTCGTGTAATTGATTACCAGATTTGAGGATGAATTAAGGTTTTACAAGGCCTACAACTTAACCTGCAGTTTTCACATTACAAAATTATAGAGGAATTGTGGTGGTGTCGATAAATTGCTGCGTGATAAGCGAGCATTCGCAGACCCGTGTGCTGCGGGGTTTGGGCCCCACTTTCGACCATTCTGTCAATGGTCAGTACAGTGAGAATTCATTTTTCTTGCGTTAGGAGGCGGCTGCTGTTGCTCGTTTGTTCCGAAATGACACGATTTTTAAATATTATGTTGTCGTACCTTGCCACTTTAAAAACTTGCTCTTTGTTTCGTGAACCTTATGTTGTGTAAAGTTTTGTTGGGGGATGGACCCCCGTAACCCTCCCAACTTCTACGCGAGTACGGAACCAAAAGCTGTAGGAAACTAGGGAATTTTCTTTGATTTCATGTACGTTTTCGAGGTTGAGGTACGAACCTTTCAGCAGGACGAGTAGTACGTGTGCCTTTACAAGACCCGAGTTGAAGTATGTTTCATGTTTCTGTTATTACGGTCGTTTCTTTTATAATTTGATTTATTTCTCTCTTTTTAGGCTGTCCAAGGAACTTGCTTAACTAAAAGTTTAGAAATTTTTATGGCATTTCTAGGAGAGGTATGTTTGATAAATTACCCCATACTTTAACTTAAATATAATGTGTAGTTGCGAAAGATGTTTAATGTAACTGAAGTGTGTAAGGTATATTTAGCATAGAAGTGAAGCGTTTTTATAATCGTAGAACTCAGGTCTCCCACTATGTCATAAAATCATACAACGTCATAAAACATTTGATTTTTGAAATTTCGCCATAGAATGTCATAAAAAAAATAGTTAAATGTCATGAAATGTCATAAATGTTCGCGTGAAAAAACTCTAGACCTGCCACAACAAGGCTGGAATCTTGAGTTTTAATGATTTTATTGACAATTTCCATGGTAATTATCCCAGAATGTTCAATTTTGGGGGAATTTAGGGCCCTTTTATTTTTGGCGCCCATTGCTTTCCGGAAGTTATTTTGCCCCAGGTATGGCCTTGGTGTGCATGCCTAGAATGTGACACGATTGTACTATATTTGTGAGGATATTATTTCAAATTACCAATTAATAACGTAAATTTTATCATAAAATGTCATAGTAATCACTGAAAAATGTCTTAAAATGTGCTAAATATTCAGTAAAAAATGTAATAAATTCATAAAAAAATTGTTAAATTTAGAATCGGAGGCCTTCGAACTGTTAGTCCACATTAAGTAAACAAGTATGCCACATGCTGATTTCATCATCCTATAGAAGGTTTGGTGATAGATCAAGGAGCTTTGTTTGGCAGTATTTGAGGTATTATACGCACCGTACTAATGCTAGCACAGGGCTCGCTGTTTCTATGCGGAGGAAAAGTGATGACGTCACAAATCGAAAGTTTTGGAAATAGTAAGATGTGACTCCGGATATCTAAAGACAACCCTGGAATAGGCCGTTTCCCAAAATACCAAGAGAGATTTAAAACTTTGAAAGCTGATATCTCGGTGTTGGGAAATGGCACCACTCTCAAATTTGGCCATTAACATTCTTACTGATGGGGCAAGATTAATATTGTGTTTTTTCCCCATAATTCAAACATTTTCAAAATCATGATGTCATACTTGCCCTCCGCATACTGGAGACACTTTACGCGGATGGATGAGTTCTTAAAAGTTGGTTTCAGTCCAACAGTGTATTGTTACTTCGGGGCTGTAAATTTTCCCGAGACTAAATAAACCCCGGAAAGAACTCGTATAGTATGAACAGAAGCTTCAACCACAGGTGATAAACTGCAGACGACATTATCAACATAAACTATCTTATTGCATTTTTAGGAAGAACGTCAAATTCCAATGTCAGTGGTAGCTCTAGGTAAGTGAATTTGGCTCTTTAACCTAGGTCAAGAAGGTCGTTTCAAAAAGCAGCAGTACTGCACTATCGTGCACCACACTATACTTTAACTATATTGCACTTCACTATACTATAGTATACCGTACTACAATCCGCTATACTGTGCCGTACTATATTATACTATACTATTCCCTACTATGCTGTACTACTGTGTACTCTACTATAATTTACGCTACTGTACTCTACTATACTGTAAAATGCTATGCTTTACTAGACTATACTATACTATACTGTACTCAACTGTACTATAATATCCTGTACTGTGCTATTCCCTACTATACTGTACTATGCTATAATATACTTTACTACACTATACTATATGATGCTGTACTGTACTATACTGTACTATACGCTAGTACACTGTACTGTACTATACTATACTACACTATAGAGCCGCTATGGTCTAGTGGATAAGTTCCTGACTTTCAGATCAAGAGGGTCAATAGGGTCAGGGTTCAGGTCCCGGAAGGACCATTGGTGATGTCAGAAAGGACATCCGGTCTTTAAGTGCTCTATGCGCCAGTAACAAGTCCCATGTATATGGGCACCGTCAAACCCCATGTATGGGGAAAAAGACGTTAAACGGAGAGGAAAATATACAAAAAATGCTATACTACACTATATGATACTGTACTTTACCTTAGTATACTGTGCTATACTGTACTATACTATACTATACTATACTATACTATACTGTACTTTACTACACTATACTATATGATACTATACTATGCTATACTTTACTATACTGTACTATACTTTACTACACTATACTATATGATGCTATACTATACTATACTATACTTTACTACACCGTACTATATGATACCATGCTATATGATAAAGTACTATCCCCTAGTATACTGTACTATATTATACTGTAATGTACTGTACTTTACCTTACTATACTATACTGTAATATGCTATACTTTACTATTCCCTACTCTTCTGTACTATACTCTATTATACAGTACTTCACTATATATACTACAGTATAGTACAATAACAACAGTATTTTGAAGGTCGTGAACTACTCTTGGCACAATGCCAGCGAGACCATTTTCAAGGCAACAATCACAAAAATTTCCTTCATATAAAGACTTTTACTTAGTCGAACAAAGAA
>JAAAKL020007088.1:0-17260 GCA_010016065.2 Carybdea cf. marsupialis auct. non (Linnaeus, 1758) | reverse complement strand
ACATCTCCACGGAACAACATACAGCATGCCATATATTTTCCGTGCCTTGGATCACATTTCACCATCTGGTTTGCTGGCTCAAAGCAAGCATTGGTAATTTCAGAAACCGTAAGCTGCTCATGATAAGCCTTCTCCGCTGAGATGACTGGAGCATAGGTGACTAAGGGGAAATGGATACGTGGATAAGGTACCAAGTTGGTCTGGAACTCTGTCAAGTCAACATTCAAAGCGCCATCGAACCGGAGAGAAGCTGTAATGGATGACACAATCTGTCCGATCAAACGATTTAAGTTGGTGTAAGTAGGTCTTTCAATATCCAAATTTCGTCTGCAGATATCATAGATTGCTTCATTGTCCACCATAAATGAACAATCTGAGTGTTCAAGAGTAGTGTGTGTTGTCAAAATCGAGTTGTATGGTTCCACAACTGCAGTGGAAATCTGTGGTGCAGGGTAGACGGAGAACTCGAGTTTTGACTTCTTCCCATAGTCCACTGATAGTCTTTCCATGAGGAGAGATGTAAACCCGGATCCGGTACCACCTCCGAATGAATGAAAGATCAAGAAACCTTGCAATCCAGTGCATTGATCTGCAACTTTTCGGATTCTGTCCAGGACAAGGTCAATGATTTCTTTTCCGACTGTGTAATGTCCCCGAGCATAATTGTTAGCAGCATCTTCTTTGCCAGTGATTAACTGCTCTGGATGGAAAAGTTGCCTGTATGTTCCCGTTCGAATTTCATCTGAATAGTTAGGAAGGAAAAGTAAATATTGGTAATGTTATCATTTATTAATATTTATTTATATTGGAAATATTATCATGTGCATGTTCCTTCAAGTGAGGAAAATGATGCAGTGCCTTAAGGAGAAGGTAGTCATTGCAACAACAGATTCCGTCAGCCATCCTAAAAAAGAGTTTAAGCAAAGCTACTATAAAAAAAATACACCCAGACAAGTTTTGGACTGGCATCTACAATAAAATTGACTTTGTATCGGGATAGCTCAGTTTATATCAACATGTTTTAGGTATTTTCTGTTAGTTCTTAGGCTGAAGCTACGACAAACAAAAGGCGTTATTTGCTTTATTTGCCTTTCACTGGTTCACTAATTGTTTTGTTCAATGTAAAAGCGATGTAAATGCATTAAGCACTTCATCGTTCAGCAAATTGTCCAGCACCACTTCGTCGCTCTGTCGCTCTGCGGGTCAGTCTTCACGTTCTTTCACTGTCACTCAGCTTTCACGTTCTCTTTGGAGGGAACGCTTCAACGATACATCCCCGAACAACTGAAGTGCCCAACTTAAACAAGTATCAAGATTTAAACTAACATCGTTCAAGCATTATATAAGTGGAGTAGGTAATAACAATTAAAATTGAAGTTTTATGATCTTAGAAGAAGCTAAATGCAAAAATCAAACATGTAAACAAGGAATATGTGTGCTTACACAACAAAGAATATATGTGCTTACACAACAAAGAATATATGTGCTTGAACAACAAAGAATATATGTGCGTACACAACAAAGAATATATGTGCTTGCACAGCAAAGAATATATGTGCTTACACAACAAAGAATATATGTGCTTACACAACAAAGAATATATGTGCTTACACAGCAAAGAATATATGTAAGGATGATGATTGCTACATTCGAGCAGAAACCTGGTTAGACATACTATGGTAAAACCGAGGTAACTTTCTTTAACCATAGGCCGTCTTTGTGTGTCTTATCTTTGTTTAGTGCTATTCCTAAGGGGACTGTCTAATGACTCTAAAATTGTGCAAGTAACCACAGTTTTGTATTCACTGTACTCATTCCTTTGTTCCTATTGGAATTATTTATTTACCTTTTGTAACACCTGCTACAATACAACCTTATTCGTCGTATGATGCTACATGATAGTAATAATTCCTAGTATGATGATGATGGCTTCTCCCATCCATATCGACAAATGAGAGCTCCACTATTCCATCTGCTGAGCAACCTACTTAGTGAATTAGAGTGAAAGTGGCCTTGTACAGTTACTTGTAAACTTCACTTGTTCTTCAAGTTTGTTCAGCATGACACATGTGTGGCAAGGTTAGGATATCCAAACACAGGTAAAATCCAATGGACGAGCTTCTTGACTTTCCGTCCCCACAATATCCCTTACATGGACTGCGTGGGCTCTGAGACTATGGCAAAGAGAAGTTTCCAAAGCTTCCCAACGTTATGATTGAGTCCGGGTGGGTGTTTTTCAAAGCAAGCTTTTTAGACCACACGGCCACACACTTCACTTTACCGTACTCAAAAGTCAACCTATTGAGTGGTTAGCAAATAACACACCTTTGAAGCTTTCAAAATCATAGCTAAGACGTCCATCCTAATTCCTTCCCTAAGTTGCTAAAATTATCTGGATCTTACTTTCCACCTTAAAAATTGGGAATGCACTCATGTCAAAAAACAGACGAACCAATGTTACGCCCTCTTAAATTTTTATAATCTATATGTCCTCCCACTGCAATCAAACAACAATGAACTGTCATCAACTAGAAGATTTGAAGTTACTTCCAACGAGAAGGCGTTCAGAAACAGTCCATCTTGGTAGAAAGTTGAATAGTAAAAAACGTTCTCATTTGAGGGACAATAAGTGACCATTTTCATTATAAAAATATACTGTTGTTAAAACACGCTTTGTTGCAGCTGATTGGTGAAGTATTAGAGTTTTCTTCCACAACTTTTTTTATAAGAATTTTACAAAGTACCTGTGCAATGTTACTGCAAGTTTCTTTGACTCGTAAAACTTGAACAAACGACCGCAAACATAATATTTATTTTACATTTGCATTTCCACATAGCATTAAGTCTAATTCGTACTAAAAAATTATTATAATTTTCTGATTTGGTCTAAGTAATAAAGAGGTGTAACATGAAAAACAGATAACGGTAGAAAACAGTTGCCCTTTAACTAACCGATGACTGTAGGCTCTAAATCCGTGAAAACCGCGCGTGGAACATGCTTCCCAGCTCCTGTCTCGCTGAAGAAAGTGTTGAACGAGTCGTCTCCACCGCCAATGGTTTTGTCACTTGGCATCTGACCATCAGGTTGGATCCCATGTTCTAGACAGTACAATTCCCAACAGGCGTTGCCAATCTGAGATCCGGCTTGGCCGACATGGACTGAAATACATTCACGCTAAAAATCAAACAAGAACCAAAAATCATCTAACACATTTCATATTTGCGCTAAAGGAATACAAAAAAATGTTTAACAATGTACTTCTTGCCGACTATAACTTAAACATACTTACCATTTTGCTCAACTTTCAAGATTCACAACAACTATCAGCTTAATGTAAAATGGCAGATGATATGGTAACCGAAATCGTTATAACGATCGTTTCAAATAACACTCCCTTCAAAATAAAAAGTACGCGGTTGGAGAAACTCATAATTTGCTAAAGGTCTTACAGATTCACTTGTTAATAATTTATTACGATCTAAACAAAAATATGATTTTGTTGAAACAACAAAAAGTAGTTTTGTGTAGATGACAATTACTCGGCAGGTTTCACAACCAACCTGGACAGAGTCACAATAGATATGACCTGGAATCGGAGATTGATGGACTTTTGTCTTTCTAATACCACGTTGATGCCTTCAAACACGCCTTACGATGATGAAAGAAATTGGAGTAAATATGAAGAGGAAATTTGAATTTTCGGACAATTGTGGCAGAACGAGGAATACTTCTTGTAAATAAAAGGACCATTGCCTTCTGGGTGATAAAATTGTACATGTTTGTATGCAAGCAGTACAGTTTTGGGGTAATCTCTTCAGGCACAAGTAGAAATATGCAGAGGTATGCAGGGTGATATTAATTCCATCCAATCACCGAGCAGGAGCAGAAGATTGATTGATTACGCAGAAAAGAAAATTTGCGGGTAGAAGATTTGAGGGGTTCACGGTATGTGAATGAAAACGTGGTTGTGTAGTGACGCAATATCCGAACAAAAAGACATCCCAAATTTCTCTCTCGTTGATAATGGACCGTAGCTTAGTGGAAAAGCGTCGTCGTTGCACAACTACGGAGACCATGGGTTCCACGATATTTCACCTTCGAGATTTTATGAAATCTATGTCCCCATTCAGTCATTGTAAATGTTCTCCATTGTTGTTTCCTTAATTTGTACGGTAAACGTTAGCAAAACTGACCATTTATATGTTCTCAACATCTCAGTTTTGTTAATGTACTTATTTGGGGCTTTCTAAACAGATGGTTGCGTTGGTAAGAGATCTATTACCTTGCTACAGCACAAATATTGCAGCTCAGTCTGACTGAGAAGAAAATTAATGAGGGGGGAGGGGGGCACTGAAAAGACGAATTTTCAAAATAAGTTCTTGAACTGCTAGAATACTTTTATGTGATCCTTCATGAACAATGTGGTACGATCTTTGTTCTGCGAAAACCCTCTTTAAAAACTGGCCCTTTAAGCGAGTCAGAGGTCGTTTAATAACCAGACTGATGAACAACAACCGAGTAATCCGCATACTGATTACAGTGCAACTCTCTTTTAATAGTGAGGGTAGGACACACCTTAGAATACTTCTATAGTGTCAGGAATAAAAGAGCACAAAATATCTTATCGTTACCCTATATTCTTGATGATGACGCCTTAGAGATCAGGAATTCTTGTTTGCTAAGAAAGACGTTCTTTTATTGGAAATGTTTGAAAGTATAATACGAGGAAACATTGGCTAAGCCACAACTAATAAAAACCCTAGATGTTACAAAACCTCCTAATGTAAAGTATTCAGGAAATTTCTTACAAATGATGTATACAATTTTGAGGCTCATATTATGCGCTGTCAACCTTAAAATGTTAAACACGACGGAAGGTTTTGAGTTTCTGCCTGCAACAAGCCACAGTACAGTAATTTTTAAGTACAAACCTGCGTTGTTTTGTTTTGACGCTATTCATCATATTGTAATCTCAGCGTAGACTCTGATCAGTTTAGAAAAGTCTCTTAGTAAAAGAACTGTTGTCTACTGGAAGAATCAAGGAAATGAAACACTATAAAAATGATAAAAGACAGAACATCTTGTCTTGTAGCGCAATTGGTTATCAAGCGAGCAAACTTGGTCAGCAGGCTACTAAATTCAAACTTATTTTACTTACTTAATGAACGACGTTAACATACAGAGTCCTTCACTATTGGCCCATAGTTCCTTAAGTTATTATTTTGTTTTACGATGATTTGCAAAAGAGGCCATATAGAAAACATCTGCCATGAACAGAAATCCAATAGTAGACTTAGAAAGAACTATATATTAGTGTTACATTTCAATATTTTATCCATCTTGCCATGCATCAATGCAAACAAATTTATACTGATTTCTTCATTTACCATCTTAATGACCAGTAGCCTCGAGGGATTCCGTATTACACTATTACAGTATTAATATTGGGGCACGCGCAGATCACATTATTGCTGCTATCCATGAGCTGGTCATAAGACGAAGTCCGAGCCTCTAAGCGGGATTTAGGAAGCTGATGAGTTATGAAAACAAAGGAATAAAAATATGTTATAAAGTAGGTAGTTTTTAATTTTTCACTCTTTGTGGCGGAAAATAATGGCTACTGAATCGTGTTGCCAGCAAATACATCGTGCCTGAGATTTCGAAAGTTTTGTAAAGAACTTGTAATATACGACATGTAAACCAGTAATTTTTCGGTGAAAAAAATGCTGTTGCGTGTAGAAAATGAGAGCATTTGACTTGCGCAAATAGGAATCTACACGTTTAAGATTACTCCTGTGGCTTGGAAATAGAGTTTTATATATTAATACTGTGGGGAACCTGGGATTCATAGTTTGAAAATAACAGTTGATGAAACAACAGGCGACTTTTTTGAAGTTAGATACAGGTCCTCAAAAATCTGTTTTAAATATCCAGCCGCAATTAGTGAACGTAACTGAGACGTTCCTGTAAATCATGCACGAGTTTATCTTGGGAGTGCTGGCTTTTTTGTTTGTGTTCATTGCATCACGAGAACTTTGATAAAGAACTAAAATCTTTAGAGCTTCCATACATAATCGGTGCACTATTTTGAGAGTTCTTGCCAACTCTTTAATCTAGACTTAATCACTTCTTCTTTCAAACTTGTTATTTTGCACGTAGTCCCCCAATTTCTTAATATTCACACTAGTCATCAACTCAATTTATTGTAACTTGTATGTTACTCAAATTGGAAGCAAAGTATCATATGTACCAGCATTGATTGTAAATCATTTTCAAACTTGTTGTTGTCATTTTCAACAAAAGAACAAACCACGTAATGAACAACCAAATAATGTACTGTTTGAAGAATAGATAATGAAATAAGGATAAGTGAAATTTGAAATGAAATGAAAATGTTCCAAAATGATTTCTAAAAGATTTAAAGAGTAGACTGAAGTATCATACATATAAAAAGAATGAAAGACGGAACCCAAATACAAAATTAAATACACTTGAAAGAATAAGATGTACGTATCAGATTTTTAAAATTCCTTACATACATTGCTGAGGGATTTTGATAATTCCTTGACTAGACCTGCTCTTGCACATGGTATACACAACCATCTTTAATAAGCAATCAGAAGCGTTCCCATACAAAAAAGCAGCAGTTATTCTTAGTTACCACTTACATACTGTCGCCCTAGAGGTTTAATAATTATATTCTGAGTCACTTTGCCGGAACAGAGTCTTCAAGCAGGTGATGTCCACAATAAGCCACTCGAGGTTTCTTACTATCTTGTCGTAATCCCTTCAACTTGTGGGGCAGAGATTTTTTTCTGTCTCTGGAATACCTAATTGCTTTCCTTCCCGCTTATCAGTTTTCAAAAAACTGTATTTGTTGTGACATTAGGTTTTCTAGTGACAGACTACTTGAAATCCTTTAGTCATCGCTCCTTGTTCTTAACTGCAGCTTCTAGAATATCTATTGACAACATGTCAGGAATAGCGTCCATTTCCCTTTCAAAACAACTTGTTACCGTTGAACAAATTCTCGAAAGTATATGAAATGGCTCAGAAATGAACTTCCGGAGGAGGAAGAAGACGTCATATAGTGTCATAGAGGACAGGCACTCATTGCGAGAGAATCAGATGATAATGAACCTTATTTCCTTAACGAGGTTGGCAATAATAGTAAGAAAAGGGAGCAAAAGATTTATAGAGAAATAAGAAGGTTGTTTTCTCGAGTGCTACATAGTAGCATGACATAGTTTCATTAGACAGCTAACGAAAATCTTCTGAGCGCGTCAAACAACCTCCCTTTAATCATACCATTGAAATCATACTTTAAAAAACTATAGGAAGGATTTCACTCCCCTCTGTACTCGAAACCATATCAAGAATCGATAAATACGATAGTAACCGAAATGGTACTATTATGCATTATAGTGTGATAAACCTCTGCACATTCCTGATAATTTGTACCCCGCTTTCAAATAAATTTCCATGTGATTGAAACAAAGTGCTTCGTATTACCTTAAAGACCTACTATGGTTGCATGTGTATATTCTCACTATAACGCAGAAAGATAAGAAGTATGCAACGAAAAAAAACCAACCTAAGATTTGTTTTCACGACCGAAAGTTGACCATAAAATCGTCCAAATTTACAAAGCCCCGAACATCGAGCACTGGGATTTTCAAACATGAATAAGCATGAGCTCAGTGATAAAATAATCTAAGGCACGTACAATTATGCAAGAACCAAGGGGGGAAAATTGGGAAATAATTGGACATGGCTGTTAGGCTTCTTGATCCCTTTCTTTATGTTGTGCAGAAAGGGCTACTGTCCCTGGTGCAATCTGTTTTTGGGAGAGTGCATCCTAAAAAGCTTTAATACCCCTTAGAAAAAATAAATTAACGAACTAACAACCTTATAATAATAGTATGAAAACAAAACACTTGCTATAAACGTAGGTAAAAGCAGCAACACCATCATTCTTAAAGATATTGAAATTTAAGCACTTGGATATCCTTGAAAATATTTTTATCAAAACTCTTTTCTTACTGTCATGTGTAGGATAGTCATATGTAAAGGGGGCGCTTTGGATCCATCATCTATTTGGAAAGACGTTAAGTTGAGTTAGGATACCGAACTTGCTGCCACGTGGACAACTTATAACTCCTATCGAGGAGACAGGTTGAAATTTCCTAGTGCCAGAAACTGATTATCAAAGCAGTAAAATGCAGGTTTATTAAAGGAGGTTGCAGATGAGCTGGTTAGATGGCTGGACCTGAATCTCTTAAATAACGTAGCTTTGGCGGAAATTCCTGCTTCTGTATAACTTTAGTTGTATTAAGTCTTTCAATTCCTGCACATAAGCATTATGACCAAGCTATACTTCAAGGATTTCAATAACTCTGCCCTTCCAAGGTTCACTGTCAATATCATATGACAATAGTTTTTGTATGCTGCGATTTTGGTCCTCGTTTGATACGATATAAAACAATTACTGCAAACACAGAACGAATCAGGTTGCAAAACAGTATGCTGCAGCAGGATATGATACTGCAGATAAAAAGTCGCTTCAACTTACCAAGTTCTTGATAACACAGGGATCGAATTCCAATATCTTGCGGGAGTGCGACTATAATTTTAGCAGACAGACAGACTTCGTTTTGGAAATGAGTATTTTCTCAATGAACTCTACGGAGGCTTGCTGTTACCAACAGATGTTCTCTGTACAAACATATTTGTGAATTCCCACTATTTTATGTAGTATCCCAACGTCCGTAAAAGATGATGCAACCAGTTGGGTATTAGAGGTGCCAGCCATGAAACTGACCCCCATTTTCATTGAGCAGAACAATACTTAACGTTGCACGCACAATGCCATTGGTCGTTATTTGTTTTGCTCTCACATGTATAGACAGGCTTTCTTCTAGAGATATTCATAAATTTCTGTTGTGCAAATAAAACGTTATTTTACACGACTCCAGATTCATCGAATATTTTATTCCAATTAATGTTCGCTATAATTATATGTAATACAAATTGGCCAAGGATTTTGAAGAACGACAAGAAGAAGGATCCAAACAATTCCGTACAAGAGGCCTGCATGGGTCCTTAAACTTTATTGTTGCTAACAACAACGAATTAAAACATTCAAACATTTTTGCACTGAGCATAAAATTTTCAGTCCACGCCTGACTCGCAACTAAAAATGTCTAATGGTGTACACCAATAGCCTGCCGGTCCTGAGCAGATTTTCCCATTTAACACGATACTACTGATTCGTTTACTTTGAACCAAATCAAAGAAAGTTGAGGCATTCACTATCTAAAGATTGTATTTGGTACACCGATGTAAGATTTAATTGGGCACTTATTACGTCGCTATTAACTGCACTTGTTATGTGCTGTATATATTAGCACCAGTGCTCAAATTCAAAGTCACAAATGCCGCTTGCAGGTGACTACGAACTACCTCGATTCGTTTCTCGTGCTTTAGTCCTCTTAACAATGCTATTTGATTGCCATTAACGTCTATGACAACTTTGCTTAAGTGAGTCTTACAGCAGAACATACTGATCCTGCAATAGTGAGTTAACGGCACGAAATCGTCGACATGCTCTTTATACAATCTTTTAATTAGGTTTTGTATTATTCTACATATTTTTATCGATCAGGTATCTACCATACGGTGACGGCAGATTTCTCAAAGCCTAGTCCTTTCCGGTTTGGTTGCAGAAGCGCCGTGAGAGACATCGTGACAACATATGGTCACGAAGGCACCATATCACAGTTATCACGGATTATCCACAATCTCAAATTAACGGACCCTCGCTACCTTTGATCAGATATTTCTGTACCCCATACAGTGGCGGTTCGTCCATATGTGCAGTTCGAGCCTGGAACACACGAAAATTCTCACCAATGTTTTTGTGTCTGGCCCTATCGGTTTTCCGCATTATCCCAATCTTCTTGTAAAATCGAATAAGCCTGTTTCTTCTCCTGCGAATCCCTACTTTAAATACAGCATTCATTTTGTTCCGCCTTTTGTAGTACCTAGGGTGTTCTGGCACAACCTTTTGTAGTAGAAACTCCTGTAAATTTTGACTGGCCACGGATTTAAGGCTCGTGAGGCGACTGACCGAAGTCAAGGTGGTCCAAATCAGTTTGGCACCCAACTAAGGTACAGGCAGGAAATCAACGTAATCCACGCAACGGATGGGCCAGTTCCTTACAAATCAAGCAACAAAGGTAAGACATCAGTGATGCCAGTATTACATTGTCCCCAACTTGACTTTTTTGAATGAAAAGACACGTGAGATATCAACTCCTTCAATATCAACATGAATACTGTGGATTAGTTACGCGAACATCCGTTCAGCTCGCTAAGACATTTAAAATACATCTAGCAAGTAAGTTAGTTACTGTTGAAGGGAATATATCGTTGTCGTATGATGTATGCTATTGTTTCGTAAATAGTTTTAAATTGTAGTTACGATGAGTTCCACTCCTCCATGCCAACACGTTTCATTAGCGGCAATGGAAAATCCTCCTTATACCTAGGCCCGTTGCTGGAAGCATATTGCAGGGGAGGGGGTGTGTGTGGAAAGCACAGTTCCTGTATTTTGAAATAATTTCTATTACACAAGAGGGAACTAATAGACAAGTACACTTGTAGTCGAATACCGAGTCAATAAAAAAATCGATTACCAGAAGTCGAGTGACAATCGGACACTAATTTTGACACAAATACTCCCTCGAATTCTTCCTCGAGGGGGCAATTCCCGTACAAATCTGACAATTGAAGGGAATCCTCCAGTGCCCTCACCCCCGCAGTCACGGGCTTACTTACACATACTAACATTGTAAATTTACAAAACTCCCAAAGTATATACATTTTCTGTTACGTGAAATTGAAGTGAACACCTTGAATTTTCAGGCACGCCACTGACCCCATACAGTTACGACAGATCACGGTCAAAATGAACTAAGTTATGATTTTCGAATCCCCAAAATAAAAGGAATTTTGGAATACCAAAACGTTTGGTGCAGTGCTTCCTTATGGAATTTACCGAAGCAACATATACCATGTGACATTGCAATGATTTTAGAAATGCGCAACAAGGGAAATCTTATCACTTCATCGTGTAACTTATCAAGTGAGTTTTGTTTCAAACAGTAGAACCATCCTTAGATATCAAAGTTCTGTTAGATGACGTCTTTAAAATTACCAGGGAAAACTACAGTACAAGCAACGGAACAATAATAAAGAAGAAATATTTGTTACTAACGTTGCCTGCATGCGTGCCTGCGTGCGTGCCTGGGTACGAATTATGCTGTAGCTTAATTATATGTGGATTCTAAGTATCATAAACTGAGGGACGGCACCTGTCGACCCAAAAGTAGGCTCGACATACAAGGAAAGAAGTCTTCTTCTTCTATGGTTTCACATTAGGACTGAAGCAATGTCGTTACCGAGTTTAAGGTGGTAACATGTGTTAACTTTCGCTAAATCATATGAATCTCGCTGAGGAAACCCAGTGGATACCAGAGATCTCATCAAACCCTCGCTTTCATTCTAGAGTGCAAAGGAACAAATGTTTGCTCTAACGCGCATAGCTCCCTCTACTGTAATCAAGCACACTTTGAACAGAATAAAACAAAATCGACTGTCATAAACAATCTATCTGATTTCTACTCTTCTAGCTATAAACCAGAACATACAATGAAATGCACGATTTGCGCCGGACATAAATTTTCCTTATCAGAATCAATAACTCTCAAAATTTACATGCACACTAAGGTACCAACTTCATGTAACAGGTTTTGAGAAATTATGAATAACTGGGCTTACGTTACTAATGTACTGTCGTTCGTTAGCATGACGGAAGATTCTACTTACACTGAACAATGAATGACAAATCACCTATTTAACATGTCTGAAAAAAATCCCCATGTATCTTAGAGGAACATGGGCTTTCAAAATGGGGCTGTCTCTGACTGGACGATTGGTCCTATTTGCGGGTAGCCGGGTATCAGAACTTTCTGCCATTAGCACTGCATCTCAAAAGCAAGAATTACCTTTCACACACCTACGTCACTAGGACGCAAAATCAATCAACACCTCATGCTTCCATTGTTTATAATCTACGAAATAGTTTTCATATTGAGTGAGATAAATGAAGAATTTACGTATTGTGATTGGGTAGTATATTAAAATTTTGGCAGAAAAAAGGACTCCTTGATCAGTTCTGTTGTTCCACATTTTCACCTTTAGACCTCGTTGCACACACACACACACATTAATAGTATGCATGGCTACACACAGCAAACAGGGAACCACCTCTGTGAAATGCACTTCTCGGTACAAACTTCAAATATTACACACCCGTGTGATAACAATAAACAACAAAGGAAGTGTGAGAGAGTGATCTGGGAAAATACGAGCAACATCATTTTGAAATTCGACAGAAGTCACCGCCGGGATACCATGAAAGTCATCTTACCTAGTATATATATTACAGTGGTCTTTGTACAATTCCGTTACCTAGGCGGTGACCCTTCCATAGCTAAGCCAAGCAGCGCCGAGACACTGGATAAAGGGGCTTGATAAAAGTGCGTTGAGCTATTTTCCTCTGAAAATGCGTTGATCAAAGAAAATTAATTATCTTCTCCTCCAAATCAACAAGACTCGGTTGTCGGAACATCACGAGGGCGTGGGTGTCGGGTTGCTTTCCCTATGGGCTTCACTCTCTCTAGTGAGTTCTAAGAACCATCATTCAAATCCTCTTCCCTCGTCTACATAACAAAAAATTATCTTTCTGTAGCACAGCGACAGACCTCGCTCAGTTCGCACCGTAAAGTCTATCTAAACAGATTATTGACCTCCGGCTATTATACGAAGAAGCATTTAAGCAGGCAGACTCTAAACCCCATTTCCTAAGCAATTTACCTACCGCATACCATAAACAAAATAAAACATTCAAACGCAAAAGTCAAAACACATAGGGAGTGTTTCACTCCGTACCATTGAAGAAGATCATTAACTGCACTATGGCTCGAATTTATGAACTGGATCTATAATATGTCATTTACGAACAAGCACCCCTGCACTCTATTTCAATTGCCTTAAAATCCAGGCGCGTAGCGTGGCTTTTGTAGAAATTGCCTATTGAGAAACATGAAAACATTGAGAATATGAGAAACAATTATTGTTGATGATGTTATGAATACAAAAAAAATACTAACAACGTGCATAGCAGCAATGCATCATAATTGCCAGGGTTGAATATATTTTACGTCCCAAAAGGAGAATTTAAGGGCAAACCTATTCATAATCTCGAGGACAGGGGGATATCGCCCCCTCCCCAGCCCGCTGGCTACGCTCCTGAAAACGTAATATTCCTCTGCTAGGGGGCACGTATTCACTACTATCAACGAAAATATATAAACATAGCCCCTCAGTTATTTTTGTTGCTAAACAGATACTCTTTCTTGGAACTCCTTTTTGACTAAGGGAAACTTAGTCTTACTAAGTGTACGCCAAGTTTAAATACCCATTCCTATTTCATCCTACTATCTTATATACATGATTTCCCTTACAATAATACTTTGGATATTGGCTATTGCCATTTAAAATCTTCTATACTTCAATAATTTTCTGGGTCTGTAAATCACTATAGCTTTGTATCACTCTCACATGGGAACCTTAAATAACAAGTTAAATAAAAACGTTGAACAACATACGAAGAAACAAAATAAACCATTACACCCCGAAATAACCCCCTTGTCCCGTTTGAAGACCATAATGTCTCTCTATACCCCTTCCGCGCTTTTAAGTTCAAGATTAACATTAAGTGGATGCTTTACAAGTTGTAAACTTTCATACCTTAGTGTCCTGCTATGGGATCAGTGCTCGCCAAAAGGAGGCATTAAGAAACACAAGTCGTGTGTGCACACTAAACGGAACACAAAACGCGAGTAGATCTTTCCAAGGTTTGGGTTGCCACAGTAGCCTCAACGCGTTGAAATGCACCGTTTTGCGAGTCGCTTTTATTGTCTAACGACTAACAATGTAAGAGCTTGAGTTCAATAACAATATTTCTAATCAAAGTGAGAAATCCTTCATAAACAGAGCCTTGTCAATTACAGTTCCCCCATTATGACGTATAAGGTCATGTCCCCCTTACGGAACCATTAAAAATTAGACCAGCCGGTTCTGAATAGAACAACAGCTTTTGCTATGGCAGGATGGATCAATTTAAGCTATTTCCCCCTATTTTGCAGTAAAATTTGAAACTTCTCTCTGCGGTAGGACCTCCAGACCCCATAAAATGTTCTGACTCAAGCCTTGCCGTGGTGCCCTGCGTACAATTCCTACGCACGCTACTGATAGATGCTATAACAGTTTAACTAAATAAGATTTCATTAAAACCAAATGGTAATGTTACGATAAGGTACTTCCGGTTACGATAAGGTACTTCCGGCCATCTGAAGGACTGACAGATTCATAAATCTTTAATTCGTTTTCTATAAACCTTGAATCTTTTGCAATATCTCCGGTTGAACTTCTGACTGCGACTTTAACGGATAAAGTCTACTTTCTCCTTAGCATCATCTGTAGTTCTTTTAGGGTAGGAACGTGATGCAATGGAGCTCCACATATTTTACTAATTTTTATAGTATGTAGTATGTATGTATATTAGAATTTTAGTATGTGCTCGTATGAGAAAACCCATTTATAAATCTGTCCCTCTATAAAAACTATTTCACACTGATAAGATTTTCCCTTCTATCAACCGTTCCTTCCAAATATTTGCATGAAAGAGGCAACCTACATTACAGCGACAAACAGACGAGCAAGCAACCTTTCAGACTCAAAATTGGGGAACTTGTCGGCCCAGGGGGCGACCCGGCGCTTTTATTACCATGGCCTCTATTATGGGGCTGTAACAAAACAAGAGACAAGTGATATTTCCTGGGGTATCTAGGAAATGTAATTAAAATCAGAAAGAGTGGTTATCTAGATACGAACAGATGCCTCATATTCCCTTTGTATCTAACACTCTAAGGAAAGTCGTCATAAATAAGTGACGCAGGTCACTGCAAAAATCTCAATATCTCGCTCGAATATCCGGTATCCACAACTGTACATTACAGCGTACAGCAAAATCTAGTACTCACTGGACCAAGCGGGTGAATCTATTCCTCATTGAATAGCAAATACTGCGAGCATACATTGAACTATGAACGATGCTTATGTACAGGTGACGCTAAACGTAACGTTGTCTGTTTGTGGATAATAACTACAATCTTACTTCAATATCAGTCAAACCCTTAAAACACAAGAAAATAAAGAATTTACTCTCAAGGAACATTAGGATGGAACCAACATCCTCTTTATACAACTATACAAAACTATATCCTCCCATTCATATGCAAATAAAAGAGCCTATTTATTTCTCCAACAGCCTCCTGTTTTCATGCAGCTTTGGCCTCTGCTCTGGTGAACTTTCAAAGCAAACCTCATCACTGATATCGGTTACTTCTAGAAGATCGTACGACTGGAGTTTTCTTTTCGACGACTTTTGGGGTGATGGTGGTGACTCAAAGCGATCATATGTTACTTCCCCAGGCTGTATCGAGAATATCTCTTTCCTCGTGTACCAGCTAGTGGGTTTTGGTTCGTTTACTGGTGGTATGTCTGACGCTATTTTACATTGTAAAAGAAGATCAGAATATCAACAGCAATCAGGAAAGAATACTACAAAATAAACAGATATTAAAAGTGATAATATATACATAAATATAAACAAAAATATAAACAGAAATATAAACAGCCTTATTTCATGAGAAGTTATCATCTGTTCGCGATCTGTCAAATCATGTGATTACGGTGCCTTAAAACATGTTTTAGTGCCCCCACCCCCACGTTTTCACCTCATATTTGGGACGCCAAATGTCATGTAAAATGGCACTGATATGGTCCAACGCGTCCGTGTTAGTGCTTGCTGGGAACTAACTCAAGTGTAGCAGCAAGTGCTGCTATTATTATCCTACAAAATGTTAAATTTTTACCCACATTTAACTTAAGTGAGCTCGGTCTTTAGTATAAAAGTTAAGAATTAAAAATTAAGCGTTAAAAGTTGAATTTCACAACGCAACTAAAGAAAAATCTTTTGTAATGAACTATCAGTGATTCAACAGTAATTGAAATAAGGAAGTTTAAGTTCATGTATTTAAAAGAACATCAAGATAATATGCAATTGGTAAAACAACACTAAGACCTATCAGCGTTAATACTAAATAATCTAAAAAAGTTATAAACATTGGGATTAATGAGTTAAGACAAAACTTTGAAACTCTTGGGGGGGGGGGGGGGGAGCTAGCAGTCATAGTGAAAACTATTTCAGTATTCTTACGGTCGGTCTCACTGTTCTCCAAAATGCTCGCATAAATGAACGGTTTCCCCTAATCCCTACAAATTATTGATATCACTCGGCATTATAAAAGGGAATGGGATTTCGACAACGGCTTTACCGACTGTCATGTAGAAACCTATAGCCATACGAAATTGCTTCTTTAATACATGCAATCTCTCTTTTCAGTCGTGTTCTGAAAGTGTTACCCCACTGGCCTCATTCATTGGAACCTGTGTTCTCGTGCCACTGTTAAGTCCCTTTGAAGCAAACTTGAATGAATGATACTCATCAAAAGGGAAGTAAAGCACTTGATAGTTTGATTAAATCCTCCCCATGGTGGTTTCCTCTTTCCATTTACAAAGTTTCTTTAGCCACCAAACACATGCTTGATGTTGAGATATCTTTTTAAAAAGATCCATCCCCTTTTATATGCATTTATACACATACGCAGAGGAAAGACATAAGCTGTGCACATCACTGTCACTAGAATAGCTATTTTCAAACTTATGTACCTAGGCACAATAAAAGTTGACGAAGTGAAGATCATGTTGGGAAATCGAAGCAGACAATTATGAGCAAACAAGTGTACCCTGTCCGCCACGATACCATTAACAACAAAGTTGCGTACATACCAAGCCATGCACAAGAAAAAAAAAATTAACATAACCCGAAAACTTTTGCATTACAGTACTTCCTCGATTATCCGTCCCTCGATTATCCGGTCTCGCCCAAAATAGCAGGTATCGCTTTTTTAGCTTGTTAGTCGTCTCAAACATGGTGTCTTTTACGCATGAATAATTTGAAATAGACCGCAATGAGCAATTCCGTGTTGTTGTTTTTTTGGTTTGCCT